>APFE030616572.1:12472-50847 GCA_000404065.3 Pinus taeda | reverse complement strand
GGCAAAGTATGGGCCCATTTGGGCAATCATTGATGAAAGATGGAACAATCAACTCCATCGCCCTATACATGCAGCTGGGTATTTTTTGAACCCACGGTATCATTATAAAGTTAAGGAGTGAGGAGCTTTGAGGGGGGAGGTCAGAGATGGACTGATTGATTGCATTGATCACATGATCCCATTGGAGTCTAATCAGCTAGAGATACACCAACAGGCCACAATCTTCAACAATGCTTCAGGTACCTTTGGGAAGAACCTAGCAAAGATTGCAAGAGAAGCAGATGAGCCAGGTAAACAAAAATTTCAATTTTCAAATTCTTAATAGTTTTACTTTATTTTTTAAAGTTTGTTAAATCGTTTATAATTTGAAAGTTAGATATAATTTGTAATTTTGTTGAGCTAACTCATTACACTCCTATGTGTTTTGCAGCACAATGGTGGGAGGCCTTTGCTGGCCATTGTCCTGAATTGCAAAGGTTTGCAATTCGTATTTTGAGTCAAACTTGCAGTGCATCTCGGTGTGAGCGCAATTGGTCTGTCTTTGAGAGGATTCACACAAAGAATAGAAACCGTTTGGATCAAAAACGGTTAAATGATCTAGTTTATGTCCAATACAACCTTTGGCTCAGACGAAACCATTTGCTGAACAAAAGACCTGATTCAGATCCCATTGTGTTGGAAGACACTAATCCAACATCAGATTGGGTAGTGGAGAGTCGTCCAGCAGAGTTTGATCCTGATGAGGATCTTGATTTAGATTTAGATATGGAGACATCAGTTGAACTTGAACATGTTGTTCAACTTCAGCCTATTCAGTTGAATGCAGATCCCAATCCACCAGCCTTAGTCTCACAACCAGCAAGGACTCTAGTTGTAGGTGCTTCCTCTGCTCAGCCACGACAGAAGCGCAGCCGCATATCTACTCTATCTCAGCTTGCATCTGCTGCAGTTGCACAGCCTACTAGTGTACCACTTCTACGGTTGCAGTTGGAGATGATGATGAGGAGGAGGAGCCATGAGCCCCCCTGTCTGACTCTGATGATGATGATCCAGAGATTGATCGACATGATCTTGGCTCCTCTGGCAGTAGCTACTAGCCAGTAGTACTAGTATTGGAGTCTGGTCACCGTCACAATTTACTTTTGTTGTAGAAGCCATTTCTAGCCTCCTTGGTTATGTGTTTTTTGTTTCGAGTCTTTGATCATGTATGACAGTTGACTATGTATTGCCATTGGGTACCATTTTGATATAATGGATTGGTTCATGAGCCTACTTTGATCATATGTTGTCTTCCATCTATATTGTAATGCTGTGTGTTTGGAAACATGAATGAAAATCTTTAAAATTATGTTTTTTTATAAAAAAAATAAATATTAAATGTATTTTGTACAACGACCGAGTCATTGAAATCGAGCCGGCCGAGTCATTACCGTTTCGGAGTCGGAGTCGGAATCGATCCTCGGCCGAGTCGGAGTCGGAGTCGGAGTTTTAAAACTATGGACGCACTATCTTAAGACCACTTGCTCATGTATTTAAATGTATTATTAAATTATTTGAATAAGTGGGAATTACATGAGCATGAGAGACCACATGATGGCTCTCTGCTTTTTCCGCCGTGTCTAGTTTCTATATTTATGAGTGTTTATTTTATTGAGTTTATTTTATGTGTGAGTTTCCTTCATCTTCTGCAATTTCGTATCCTTCTGCCTCTTTCTCTTGGATATCGAACTTGTGTGAGTGATCTCCAAATTGATCAAACTGCACTGTATATATAGCCTCTCTTGGAGTTCGAATTACCCTCATGTAGGTCGACTTGATCAGGTAAGGGTCGACTTAGTGTGGAGGTGACAAACGATTTATTTTACTCAATAATAATTATCTTTACATGATTCAAAAGCCCAAGCAGAATCTCATTAAATGGACAATGACTCTAATGACTCAAGAAAAAACCTAGAAGTCCACAATGGGGACTTTGGCCTAAAACATGATGACCCAAGCATGAAACCGATGCTTTAATAAGTCATAATAATAATAATAATAAATTATTATTCTTTCTTTTGATAAATATATTTCCTTATCCAAATAGGAAGAGTAAACCTAGTTACATTCTTCAACACCGAGTACAACAAATCATTAGAGTAATTAAGTACAAGAGCTTACAAATCATGGAATCAAATGGACACTTCATAGCAGCATGCCCTTCCATAGTGGGTATTAGCATTTATTGGTGTCTCCAAGCTCAATAAAGGTGATTAACCAAGGACCCTATTAAGTGGTTTCTACCTCGAAAGGGGGTGACATGTCCATGGTACACCCATCAAGCAGTAGGTGCCATGTGATATAATGGTGGAATGGAATGGGGCATTAGGGAAAGGCTCTAGGCCACATGCCATAGTACAAGGGTAGCCATAATAAGGGAAGCCCACACTTGGGTGTATGAATGTAGGAGGGAGCAATCGTGGTACATGAGTTACCCCGACCATTGTTTTTCCACCCTTCTTCATATGCCTTTTTCCTTTTACTGATTTTTCCTTTATAATTGCTTGGGACTCGAGGGGATGAGATCATGATGCGTAAGCTATAATAGTGGATACCCCTTTTAAGGTGGGGCAGTTCATCGCCCACCAGGGGTTGGGACAATCGTGGGTTCCTTGTTGATGAAAGGGGTCAATATGAGGGACCCTAGGAACTAGGGTGATGGCCATAATGAAAGGGGTGGAGCTCATGTTTGGCTTTTTCCCATGTGCTAAATGTATGTCCCGGCCATATTTTGCATTTTATGGTACTTTTCATGTTGAGAGTGGCCAAATTATCCTCTTTCTTTTTCTTTTATAACAGCATCAACCTCTACGGCATTGTTCCAAGCCTGACCCAAAGTGTGGACAAAGGGAGGGGGAGGCTAACTCCTTGTGGACCCAATGGACAAATGTGTGACATATATGGTTTCGGGAAGCGGGACCATAGAACCAAAATCGGGGTTTCCTGTGTAGTGCCACCCCTGAAGCTAGTAGCCAATAAAAGAGATCCCACGGGACTAGGATACAAGGCTAACTATCAAATTAGACAGAAGAGATGAGTACAAACCAAACCCACTCTTTCGGCCGAATCCCTCCACCAATCCATGCTCAAAAGTGTCCATGATAAGTAAACAAAATTACCCAATTACATGGTTGGCTCAGGTGACAAAGATAGTAGCACATATAAACTATCTGGTGGCTGCATCGGGTTGCTGGCTGCCAGCTGAAAGCCATCTAGGAGAAAAAATTCTCCTATGGATACTACCCACACGTGGTGGGTAACAGAGCCCAAGCCTGATCAGTGTTGGTGCTGCAAAGTGTTATGGGACAGGGTGGTAGAGTTGAAGTGCTGGGGGGGGACTAAAGACTCCTTCAGACTAAGTCTGCAAATATCTTCAGACCTCAGCGAGCATTTGCTTCCTTCCAACCTTGCTGGTAAAACCGTTGGGGAGTTTTGTACTTCATTCTAGTTCAGCTAGTAAAGTTGTATGTAACCATACATAATGAAGCTTGTTGAGCAAAATCTCATGTATTGATGATGTTTCATGTTTTTTTTGAGGCTCTGAAAGTTTACAAGAATAAACTAACCAATTGTATAAAAATAAGGGAAATACTTATTCACCCCCCTCTCAGTATTTCCAACATCAAAATGGTCTTTTAAGATCAATACTTCACTTTTCAACCTCTCTACCCCTAGATCAGTGATTTAGGAACAATTTTGCACTCATCAGGTGGCCTATTAAAGTAAAACATGTTGTTGTCCCTGCAACTGATTGTAGATTTTGCAGTCTACAGTTACAGGGTAACAAGCTAATTTGCTCTGTAACCTCTCTAACCAGCAACTCAAACTCAAGAATAACTTCATAACTAGTTGAAATATTTTTACCACATTAATTTCAAGTATTTATATGCCATATTTAACAATGTTTGGTGTAGTGTTTGTTTTTTAACTTTTTGTTGCAGATTACACTAAAATATCAGCAAGAAAGTCCCATAATGAACTCCTCCACCTCATTTTTTACCCCATTTAAAGCACTAGTGTTACTTGGGCTGGTTGAGGTATTGACAGGGAATCCTCCCTTGGCCTTCTAGGAGGAGGTTGGACTTAAACAGTGGGAGTTTGAGTCGAGGTGACAATGGGTGCTTACAATATGTGTGTCCATCCTAGCAGATTGCAGAGACCTTTGCAACTCTGCTAATCGGATTAGTAACAAGTACCAATGCCAAAATATTAAGTGGGTAGTTTGTTTTGTATTTAGTACAATGCACTATCATCTATCAAGGATTTATAGTTTTGAAATATTCAAAATTGTCACTAGAACATGCAATTTTGGATTTTGCTTGAGCATACATTTTTCAAAGAATGTTGACCATGCAAAAAAGAGTATCAGCTTTTGTTTAACCGAATAATAACAGAAGAAATTCTTTAAACTAAAGTTGTACTCGGTGCTGCAAATTTTTAAAAATCATCTGAATTGTAGTAGGAATTATGGTAGGAACAAAATTATACCTGTTTTGGCTGTCCTAAACAATATTAAGGAACTCATTCAAGTTTACTTCACTTTTCAACATCAAAACGTTTCAGTGATTCACAAGTCAGGCCCAAGTATAGCTCCATTACATTTTTCAAAGCCTGTAAAAAAATTATGGAAATGTTTGTTTACAATCTTGGGAAGGAAAAGAATTGATTATCCAAGTAATCATCATAAACATGATCTATATAATTAAATGCATCCAGTATTATTTTAATATATTGCATCATTTTCTATTAGAAAGGGACATGAATTTAGAACAGCCACAAAAGAGGACAGCAATTGGTAGTCTAAATAACCATCATAAGCATGTTCTATATCATTAAATGCATCCAGAATTACCTTAATATAGTGCATCATTTTTTACTAGGGAGTGATGTGAATTTAGAACAGCCATAATAAAAGGAACATAAACAAATGGACATCCTGCTAGGGGACATGTAAGCAAAACGATACAAATGGGCCATTAGAATCTAACAGTAAAACTGGCAAAAAGCAAGGTGGTGTGATAAAGAATAAAACAAGGCATGTGACTAGGATGTTGTGCAAACACGCATTGAAACACTCCATCAACAGGTATAGACCAGTGTTTTTGAAACCGCCCAAAACAGAACTCGTATGTTCTGCTGGTTTGGCTGTAGTTTCAGATGGACCTGCCCTTAAACTGGTGGTTTGACTGGTTCTATTTTGAACTTGCCAGTTTGGCCAACCAAACTGGTCAGTTCAGTATGTGAAAAATCAATTACCTGATTCCTACTGCAGCAAACTGATTATATTTCACTTGCAGTTTTCTACAACAGATACTGAAATACATACACTACAGCCTACTCCAAAATAAAATTGCAGAAACTAAATACAGCACATGAGAGAAATAAACATCACACACATCTACACAGTTATTTTTGGACAAATGTCCCCGGAAAAACCCAATGCGGGAAAACTGGTGCAGCGGATGAGGGTTTTATTATTATGCAGTAGTAATTCAAAGTACAATTTGTTGGATGTCTAACTGGCTATCCGATATAGAGAGAAACTGGACAAAACGAAATAGTGAGATGATCTCACCCTATCACTAGAAGATCCAACTCTGATCTACTGGAAGTGAGTGTCTGCGTCCCTTCTGTGTCAACTTCTGCGCAGAACCATGTCAACCCCACACAGTTTCTGCATCACCTTTGCTGGGTACTACACTGCTCTTCCTTCTGACCCTCTGCTAGCTGGAAACTTCAGCTCTTAGCATCCCGGTCTCACATCCTAGCTCCCGACTTCTGAAACTCAATTTCCTCAGCAGGAATTCGATCTCCCTTCAGGCTCTGCACTACCACTACATCAACTCTGCGTGGCCTAGCATCAACCTCTCTAGACATCATTCTGCTCTCTCTGCCTTGTACTCTCCGACCCAGGAAAACATCCCTCGGGATGCTATCCCTACCCCTCATTGCACATCACTTCAAATTTTTCTCCCAACAACTGTTGTGCTTCAGGAATTCAATCTTCTGATCTCCACTCCACGTGTCTTCCAAATGCCCATCAAGCCTCTTCTTATAATCCTTCTGTTGAGAACCAATGGCGCAAATTAGATCATAATCAATGCCTCATATCATTTTGGCTTGATCTTCGTCTTCTTCTAGAAGTTTCACCCACAATTAGATTAATAACGTTTAATTATTTAATTTTCCTAAATTTAGACTTAGGCACCCATTATTTGTTAGTTTTTGGTAGCATCAGACGTGCTCTAGCCATGACAATTGGTGGAGAGGCTAAGGCACATGAGTTCTAAAGAACCTAAAAACCATTTGGTGAAATTCCACCCGAATTGTATTTTATTAAAATAATTAATATTTTTAATGAGGTTCGTAAGTCTAAACTTAGGAAAATTATAATATTAATGGGTATTAATCAAAATATGGGTGAGAATGATATAGAAGGCAAATCAAGTCATGTTTTAATCTTAGCGGTTGATTAGAGACTTAATCTCGTCCATTGAAGTTTGAATGACAAAAGTATAAGAAGGAGGCTGGGGGGTTCATTTAGAAACACTCAGAGAAAACGAATTGATTTGGAGTTCAATTTCTGGAGCTAGGGAGCTAAGAAATTCGAACTAGGTGATCATACTGCAGCAGAGGGGCAGGGATAGTTCGGGAATACTGGATAGAGAGGCGAGGAGTCACTAGTGGAGGCAGTACAGTAGCTAGAAGGATTGACGTTGGGCCAATCTGGCCCCACACAGGCCTGACGCAGAGCCAAAAGGGCCAGCACAAAGCAAACGCTACCCTCACGCAGAACGTCGAAACTGTCAGGGAGCTACCAGAACAACCGAGAGAGGTTGACGCAAAAGTTCTAGAGGTAGAAGAGACAGCGTAGAAGCTGACGCAGAGCCTGTAAGTTTGACGTGGGGCCTATGCAGGGCCAGGGCAGAGATAGCTGGGGTTAGCCAGTTTTGCGACCAGATCAGTCAGAATCTTACAAGTGAAGTGAGGTAAAACTCACTCAATTTTTTGCCATTATATTTTCTTTGTCACTGGGTTGCCAGGAGGGCATCCAGCATTGTATTCAAAATCACTAGTCAATAATAGAAAACTCTCAGAGCTGTTGCACTGGTTTTACCGCATTGGGTTTTTCTGGGGACTATTTTGTCCAAAAATAACTGTCCTATGTATCTTGTTCTTTGCTCAGTTTTTTGTTTCATGTAATCAAATTTAAAGTAGTGTAGGCTGCAGAAGAAATTTACTTTAGTATTCAAAAAATAACTTGATAATGTTTATTAAAATCAAGTAGGTGAAGTAAATCCAGTTTTGCCACAATAGGGGTTCCTTGGAGTAGGAATTTCCACATGGTATCAAAGGATTGATTTTGAAACAGGAAGAGCAGATCCAGCGTTGACCAGAGAGGCCAATAGCTGCATTTGGCAGCAATTCGAATCCCTTTGAAGGAATTGTGCGATCCTTGCCGGGAAAGCTAAGATTGTGAGGAAAACTCTCTCTATGAGAGTCGACAGAGGTACAATTTCCAGTTTGTGAGTTTGCAGAGGCAGAGGGAGTGACGTAGAGCCTCAGTGCAGTGCTTGAAGGACGTAGTTTCTATCGGGGCAGTAATCTGTCGGAAAAGAGAGAAGACACATAGAAGGGGAATTTTCTCCTCAGAGAACTTTTCTCGCCAGAAGTTCGAATTTCTCACTTGTCGGGCAATAGTGTTGAGCAGTGGCTAGAGGAGTCAGTTCAACAATTTGGGCGAGATGGCATTGCATGGGCTTAGAGATCAAGATAGGTTGGAACAAGCTTCCAACTATGTCATATGGAAGACCAAAATCTTATTTGTTCTAGAGGATTACGATCTCAAAGCCTACATCAAGAGTGTTGTGGTTGTTCTTATTGACAATGATCAAAAGAAAAAATACAAGGTCAAGCAGGGGAAGGCGAAGAGGTTCATACTCAATGGAGTTTGAGATCATGTGATCTCACACTTGCAGGGCAAAGATATAGCCCAAGAGATCTGGGAAGCTTTGTCTTCACTGTATGGAGGCTCTTTCGAACAACAGAAGACGTACCTAGAACAAAAGTTGCAAGGGACATTGACGCAGAAGAGAGAAAGGGTTAAATTCTAAGTTGCACGAAACGAGGAAATGGGTACGAGTTTCCGAAACGGGAAGCGATACGAAACGCGACCTCCCCAAATTTTGAAAACGGGAAAACGCAAATATATATATATATATATATATTAGGACATTTAAGAAATATGTGCAATCATAAAGCATATATGATACATTCTAATTTATTACATTATGATAAAATTGTCAATTGTCACTGCATAAACTATAAGTCTCTAAATTTACATCACATTTACTCATGAATGATCACATAATGAAAATAGAAATATCCAAAATCAACCACAAGAAATTTCTAATTTCTTGTCTCATGCTTGATTGGGAGTCTCCTCCTACATAGTTGAACGAACTTAGTGCTCTTGATTAAATACAAGTTTCATACCCTAGTACCCTACATGCTCTTCATTATTAGGAGTCTCCCCTGCATAGAGGGCTTGGTTCTCTTGATTAAATACAAGTTCCATACCCTAGTACATGATAAAATACAATGGAAACATTGCAATCCCCCTAATCCTGAAATCCTGAAAAACAGATAACTCTGCAGGATTTTGAGTGAGATCTAAAATTCTACTTTCTCCATACGAAATCCAATGAGGGCGAAACCACTCTCAAACATCCTAAGTCATTTCATGGTAATGTTAAAAATTTAAGTAAAAGGATGAAAATGAAAAATAAAAGAGAATATCACTTTTACTTTAAGAATTTAACATTACCATGAACTACATATCAACACTAGGGCAAAAGTTCACTTTTATAACTTTAGACAGGGATCTAGAAGCAACTAGAAGTCACTAGGATAACCTAAAAATAAATTAGAAAACAAACTAAATTTTTTTTTTAAAACACAACTAAAAAGCTGAAACGTGAGTCGTACGGCCTGCAACACGTTTCAGGCCGTACTGGCCACGTTTCCTGAAACATGGCAGTACGGCCTGAAATGCGTTTCAGGGCCGTACCAACCGCGTTTCAGCATTTCGTACCTGTTTCCGTACGGAAACGCCCCCTTGCCCTACGTTTCCTGCAACATAGGTTAAATCCTACCTTCAAAGTCTTCAGGACACCATAGACCAGCTTGCTGCAGTGGGGTCTACTCCTCATTCTACCGCGATGGTAAGGATGAGACCCTAAATGGAGTCTCGGATGAATGGCAAGTCTTCGTCCAAATTATATTGGGCAGGGAAAGACTACCTTCATGGGAGGAAATGTGGGCAGCTCTTCAACAGGAAGAATTAAGGAGGGACCTAGTCAAGGTCAACCTCAATGGCAACAATGGGAGTAGCACGAACACCAAGGAGGAGGAGGAGAACCCAGCTCTAGCATCAAAAGGACAACAAAAGCCGAAGCGGAAGGACATTTCGAAGGTGAAATGTTTCAGATGACGCAAGATGGGCCACTTTGCATCCCAGTGTCCTTTGAAGCAAAAGGATAAGGATGAGATACATGATCCTAAGGTTGCTCCAACAAAAATTGACAAAGATGAGTTTGCCATGAGTGCCCATGCATCTCCAGGAGGGAAATGGGGTGATATTGAGTTGAAGTCGAGAGGACTACATGTGGGCAGGATCCTTGAGGAGTCCATCTCTTGGATCAATTCCTTGCTACGGGATCCCAAGATTCAGCAGTAGCAAGATGGACTTAGTGTCAGATGATGTAGTGGATTGTTTGGAGAGACAGATGCAGTAGCCCGAGAATAGGAGTTGATTAGCGTAGAGAAAGGTTGGTAGCAGTGTAGAAGTCAGCAGCAATGCAGAAGATTCAGACGGTCGGAGACTAGTAGCAGTCGGATTCCAACATTCAGGGTATTATGTTGAACATAGTTAAGTTCAATATTTTGGATGTTTTTAGGTTACTTCTCTCAAAAACTAAGTTGCAGTACGAATGCATTGTCGGAGTGATAGTGCTAGCAGCATAGCAAATGCGCCAATTGAGAGGGAGTTGTAGTACAAATGCAGCAGTGGCAGTGGCAGTGTCATGGCCAGCAGTACAATAGCAGCACCACCACAGTGTTGGTGGTGTTAGGGTCCTATAATTTATAGGATCAAATGATGATTGAATGATTTCTTTCAGTATTTCAGATTGTAAATAATATTGCATACTACAAATGATTTCCAAAAAAGATAGAAAAATGAAAATAAAAAATGAAAAGAGGGTATATATAGAAAAAAATAGAAAAAGAAAAAGAAATGATAAAGGAACCCCACAAAAAGAATAAATGTGAAAGTGATGCCAGTTGAAGTGCCACTGATAGTCCAATAGTTTTGTAGAGAATAAATTCATGAAATTGTGTGCAGCTTGTTTAAAATGCCACAATACTTCTATTGTTTGAAAATTGAAACATACAGTTTAATCATGTTCAAGCAAAGTGCAATTTATGTCAAATAGATTAGAGTGAATAACGTAGCCAAACAGTGTAACCTTGGCTGAGATTAGATAGGTAGAATAGGTGAATAAATTAATCCAACTGTTTAATCTAGATTCATGTAGTTGGTAGATTAGTTTAGGGATTTGAATAGATATTTTTAGTCCTTTAAAATGGAAAAGTAAAACAGAGCTTGCATTTCTAATGCACCCTAATTAGTTTAAGTTAGATTAGTTTCGAAAAAAGTTAAATCTATCTCAAGAAAGGCTATTTGTAAATATTGTGACTTGTCCAAAGTTTGACCTTAGTGTAAAAAGATATGCGCACATCAAACGATGTGGGACCACCGTCATTAAACTCCACTCACCTTACCTCCCCCGATTGCAAGCACTTACACATCCAACAGCCCTTAAGCCTTTTCAGACCCCCCTCGTTGTGATTCTCTTTAACGGCGAGGAGGGGTCCAAAAAGTGGTTTCCCCTCTACTACGTGTCCTCCCCTTGTGATTTCAAATCCCCCCCCCCTCAAATACCACAAACAGCGATCCCCCCTCCGAAAGTGGTTTCCTCCATCCCGTTGTTTCCCGCATTCCCACCAACCTTCATCTTCCACAACCCTGCTTAACCGCCACTCCACTACTGCCACGTATTCCCTCCTGTCACTTCCAGCCAATGACCCAGCATCTCCGTCCGCATATCATAAGCCGACACGTCGACGATCGTTATGTCAGCTCTGTTACAACTCCCTCTTGTTGCATCCTTCATGTTTCCTGAGTAAATGTAGCTCCCAACAGTCATCGCCCAATGGACCCGCTCTAGTTATCAGTCTATAAAGCTCCATTCCTCCCGCATCTCACATCCCTTTCTCATTTTCCTACTATTACATTGCTCCTACCCTTTGCATTCTCACCTATCGACAACTGTTTACATAGATATTTCCTCCAAGCTTTTTCCCGCGAAATTTATTGTGACCCCCTGCAAATTCCCTTGTTAGTTTCTCTCACTTGCATTCTGTTACCACTATGGCCCCCAAAACTGCCACTGAGGTGAATCGTATGCTCACCCCCTCTATGGATTTAGACCACATCCCCCTTGCTGACCGTGATTACAAGATTGTTGAGACGCAGTGTGAATTCGATCTATTCGAATTACAATGTTGGCTCTGTGACAATTACCTTGACCAGTCTGATGAAATCATCCTTTGGCAGTCTAGACTCCCCCTGTTCGTTTTCCCCCAGTCTTACTATTTCCCTGAATTCTTCCTCAAGTGTCATGCCTCTTACCTTTTAAGAGGGCTATTATCTCCCCCATTGGTGAAATCCTTTTCACCATCACCTCTTAAAGTATAAACCAAATGTTGTAGGTCCCTTACAGTGATTTCCTCACTCTCTTTTCCCTAGAAGCTCTCAAAGAAATCTATCAGAAACTTACCTTTCCCCAGAGAGCTAGAGTCTTTGAGGTCTTCCTACCAAAGATTCCCAACTACCTAAGAAGAATCTCTCTTATCCCTCTTCTATTTTCCCTCAAAGAACTAGACAAATTATCTTTGTCTTGTCCTACATACTTGGTTACTATTCATATGAATGGGTAGATGAGCCTATTTTAGGTTTTATATCCACTCTTTCTACAGAGGAAGGGCTATCAGTCACCTTTGACTACGGTCACTTCCTTGCTGATGTAATTCATGAACAACTCCTTCAATTAAAAACTGAAGGATTGTTCATACATTCTTCAATTATTATGTATATGTTCATTTTCTTCCAAACAGACAAGTTTCCCTTTGCAATACAGAAGCTCGATCAGCAAGGAGAGCCTCAGTCTATTATTTTCTGGACCTCCATAATCACAAAACAATCACAAGAGTTCAATTCTACAAAATTTATTGATCAGTTTCTGTATCCAACAACTTGTTTGCTAAGTGGCTAGCAGGTTCCAAGAATCAGTGAAGATATTCAGAAAGTGTTACAGCTCAATGAACAGGTGAAGACAGGCGATTCGTAACTATACCAATCATTTACAGAGATCAGAGTTTATGGCTCAAAGCTGCCCCCATATAAGCTACCCAAGTACCTTCCAATGAGGATATTTGCCTTGGAATTCATCAGGAAAATAATCCACTCAAACGATATCCATTTTGCGGTAGCCAAAAAGGAGTCTCAATTCAGAATCAAGACATGGATAGGACCTTTTATCTGTAACAACAGAGCAGCAGGAGAGGAAGCAAACCTCCTGCTAAAACAAATGTATTTCCCCCTTATCTTTACCTGGTCTTATGACCCATTCAGGGTAATTTCTAAGCTAAGAGTGGAACAGAAGGAAACTCCCTATGTGCATACCCAAAGAGCAGAAATAGAGAAGTACATGAATCAGCAAAATTGGGTAGAGAACACATTGCAAGAGGTCAAAGAGCAAGTACTTTCAAGGACTGCCTCAAAGACTCCTATACCCAGAGAAAAGACTGAGAAGAGACCAAGAGAGGACTCACCTTCAGTCACAGAATTCTTAGCCAAAGAATTTAAGATATATACAAAGAAGGTTAAGATAGGCTCTAAAATAGACTTCCCACCACGGAGGAAACACAGGGTACCATTGTACTCTCTAGCCTTCAAACTTTTAAGTTTGATAGCAGTACCACTGATTCTCCATCATCCTCGACTACTAAAGAGATTCCAGCTACAATACCTCACACACCAGAGTCATCCACAGAACAAAGGCAGTTAGATATTTTCTAGAGGTACAAAGAGATTAAACTAAAGAATGAAGCCATTCATGACAACACCTCTGCTCAATTCAGGAAGTAGTCTTCCTCAATCCAGCACAGGCTCATTTTAGCCTATGACACCTATTGTCGAACAGATTGACACGACAATGCTCAGACCAGGGGCTGTCACTCTGATCCCCGAACTCTCTGTTTAAGCCTGTCTTCCACGGCTAAGGGGGGTAGACCCTGAAAGGAAAAGGACGACCAACTGCGAACCAGTTGGTTTGGGAGACACGAAAGAGAAAAGCACTAAGTGGATTTGTTTAAATTGATGGACCAGTGCCTTATGGGTTTGACATTTAAGTGATTATTTACTGTATGTTGCAGAGATGTAAACAGTTCACAGCAATCATAACAATGCAAGATATCCAGTAAACTCACGATATTTTTAACGATGATCTGGCAATCTAAAAAATAAACTTCGAAAGATATAACCATGCACATTAACCATTAACCAGATATTGTATTTAAGCATGTGAAATCACATAAAAGATAGACAATAATCCCACATCAACATTTTAGCCTCTGCAAGACAGATAGAACACGATGAGATTCCCAAGCTAAGACTGAATCTGGCAAAAATTTTCCACGATATATATTTTTTTATGCTTTTCAGACAAAAAAATTTTGTAATCTAAACTAAAACAATACTTGAAATTTAAAATCTGAATCTAAAGCTAAAACCCTAAAAAGCCCTTTTTTATGAATTTTTATTTATATTTTTTACAAAACTTTTAAAAATATTGAAATCTAAAAAAAATAATCTAAACCTAAAATCTAATAAAAAAAGAACTTTTTTAAATTTTTATATTTTATACTTTTTATGATTTTTTTTTAAGTTTTATAAACAAACAAAATTTAAAAAAGAGAAATGAGAAACTAATCTAACTTTAAACTAAAACTAAAACTAATTAAACAAACTAAAGATTAAAACCCCTAACCCTAAAAATTATTTAAATCTAAAGCCAAAATTTAATGAGCTTAAAACTAAACTATGCTAACCATTAAAATCTAAAGAAATTTAAACAAAATTAAAACTAAATCAAAAGTCAATCTAATGAAAACAAAGCCTAAAAAAAGGAAATCATATGAAAATCGAACCTTTGCCCTTATTTATTTATTTTTTTGATTTCAACTTTTATGAACGTAAGTCAATCCAAAGAAAACTTGTGTAGCACCTGTTAATAAAAAAAATGTGAAATTGAAAACTTACCGAAACTACCTTACCAAAATCGAAGTTATGCCGCAACTTACCTACGCATATGATTCCCACGGATTCAGTTTGTTGCGTATACAGGCTGTGGACGCACAAGGAGAAACCCTACCGCTCAACGCAAAGATCCAAAATCGATTCACGTTGGAGCCCAAAACAATAACAGTTCACGCGTTGGGAACTCACGCTTAACAGCTAGCTGAAAATGGAATGCGTATGTCTGTGTGTTTGCAGGTGCAAGCCCGTGGAGCCTTGTTGTTGCCTTTTTTTTTTCTTTTTGTGTGCAGGTGATGCGATGGAAGGACGAGTTGAAGACAAAAGCTGGCCAGAGCGATGAGAAAGAAAAAACGCGTGAGGGTTTGGGAGTCAAATGGAAGCAGGGGCAGCGTGAAGGGCCTCATGAAGGCTTGCAGGCGGGAGGACGCAGCAAAGAGGCTGATTGGCGGTTTAACTATCAACAGCGGGCAGCTAAAATTGAAAGCTTTGCATGATACGTGGCTAGCTTTTTGAGAATGTGGAAAGCGTTTATAATATCTAGTTGATGTGCAAATTTACATGGTTATATCTTTCGGAGCTTATTTTCTTTTAAATTGCCAGAGCATTGTGAATTTACTGATATCTTGCATTTTTCGAAGTTATTTGATGTTAAATGATTGTTGTGCACAGTTTACATCCCTGCAACATCTGTTAAGTAATCGTTTTGACATCAAACCCATAAGGCACCGGTCCATCAAATCAAACAAATCTACTTAGTGGTTTTCCCTTTTGTGTCTCCCAAACCAACTGGTTCACAGTTGGTCGTCCATATCCTTACAGGGTCTACCCCCCTTAGCCGTGGGAGACAGGCTTAAACGGAGAGGTCGGGGATCAGAGTGACAGCCCCCGGTCTGAGCGTTGTCGTGACAATCTGTGCGACAACAACACCAAAAAGGGAAGAATGCATATGGCACTCTTGCAGACCAAGGTTCCACAACCAAAATCAACAACTGACTTCAAGAAGACTACCTTCGAGTTTGAGGCAAAGGATGTTCATCCTTTCGATCAAATGGACATGCACAAGCAGACAGGAGAAATGGTCTACTCAACCTTTAGACAGACAGCCTTCACTGCTTCCAAATACAGCTTTCATAAATCAATGTTCAATCTTAGCTTAAGCTGGAGAAAGTTTCCTCTCTTGCTAAAGACAATAGAATTAAATATTTCGAGGAAATGGTGATTAAAGCAAGTTTTGATCCTGGCAATTCGCCATGTAAGAAATTATCAAGAAGAAGAATGTTGACATAGCAGCCTTGAAGAAGCAATTGAAGTTGCCTGCGACTGAAGATCCCCAAGCAAAGGAGTTAGGAGAGACAGAGTTACAAAAAAAAGACATGCTAAAGCTACTGGTGGAGCAGAGCGCACAAATCAAGGAGATGGATAAGATGATCAAAGAGAAAAAGCAGAGCTCTAAACTAGCAGTGGTTCCTTTTGATGCAGTATCCAAGGAAGAAGAGTAAGGGAGAGTCTTCCGAGACTAAGGCAGCGCCAGCAAGGGCAGAGAAGGAAGTTTTGACAGACGATGACTGTGCCATGAGTGCAGACACACCACTTGAGTAGAAGTGGAGAGACATCGAGCTGTAGTCAGGCGGACTACAGGCAATAAGCGGTAGGATCCTCAAGGTACCCAACCTCTTGGATTAGACCTTGCTACGGGAGCCCCGAAGAGGAGTAGCAGCACTGGCTGAGTCGGGTAGAGACGGATGCGGATGGAGAGGGCAAAGAGAGAGCTACAGTGCAGGAGTCCCGAGACAGCACAAGGCTACCAGGCTGCAGCAATGTGAGAGGCATGGGAGTGTTGCACCAGTGCAGGATGGCACAAAGAGGTGTGCAACGGTGCAAAATGCAGGGAGTTGATGCAGCAATGCAGAGGTCAGAGAGGGAGCACTTGTCAGCGGCAGAGGGAGCTTCAGCATCAGGAGGGTCTCTAGCCCAACAAAGAGGTCAGATTTGGGAGATCAATTACTTATCTCTCAGTAGCTGAGTTGCAGTGCAGCAGTGGGCAGCACGATGCAACATGATGAGAGGAGGTGTAGTGCGGATGCAGTGTTGGGAGAAAGGACCAGTAGCAGCACGAATGCAGAGGGAGTTGTCGTACAGATACAGTAGTGGCAGTGGTAGAACCATGGGCGAAAGTATAGGATACAGCAGTGCAGAGGATCAAGCAGCAGGCCTAGCATTAGCATAGGGACTGATGCCGGATGATCAAAGTAATACTCAGTGAGGAGTATTGCTAGAGCACAATCCTTGCTACGAGGAAGTGTTGATTTGGGGTAGCATCGGATGTGCTCTAGCCACGAAATTTGGTGGAGAGGTTGGGGCACATGAGACCTCCAAAACCCAGAAACGGTTTGGGCAGATTCTAAACAATTCAAGAGATATTAAAATAATTAATATTTTTAATGGAGTCCCTAAGTCTAAACTTAGAGAAATTAAAATATTAATGTGAATTAATATGAAACTGTGTTAGAATGGTCCAAAAGACATGGATCAAGCCAGATCTAATCTTAGCCGTTGATTAAGGACTTAATCTCGATTGTTGATATGTCAACAAGAAAAGTATAAAAGGAGGCTTGAGGGTCACTTGGAGAACACACTAGAGTGATCAGTCATTCTATTGTCTAGAGCGGGGTTTGCTAAGAGAGATAAATTAGTGATCAAGAGTTGCAACTCAGGGGCATTGAGTACAAAGAGACAGAGAGGCAGAGATAGTGCCAGAAGAGTAGCGCAGTAGTCGGGGAGTGTGACGCAGAGCTAGCCAGGGATCACGCAAGGCCACGTAGAGGCAACAGGGAGCTACGCAAAGCCTTAGAGAGGCCAGCATTGCTGACGTAGAGGGCCAGAAAGCTGACGCAAGGCCTCCTAAGGCTAACGCAGACCCATCTGGGGTGACGCAGGGCCTCCTAAGTCTGGGCAAAGAGGGGCTGATGCAATCAAGAAAAGGTCGACGCTTGGGTTTCTGGGGCAGATTAGTACTAAGGAGTTGCCGTAAGGATTATCCGGGATTTCAGCCAGGAGATTTGTCTTAAACTGAAATGTATTACTGCCAAGGAATGTCTCTATTAGGTAGGCCATTTTCGACACCCAGATTGTACTCTGATATTGCTTAATAATAAAACCCTCAGATAGCTACACCAGTTTTCCCACATTGGGTTTTTCCGGGGATATTAGTCCAAAAAAAATGGTGTCATATGGTGTGATTGTTTCTGTTTCCTTTAGTTGTTGATCTGTAATATGTTGAGCATGCACTAGTGTTTATTTTTAGTATTTACATTGTAAATAACTTGTTAAGTAAAATAATAAGTAGGTAGGAATAAATCTGATAAAGTGCATGGAGGTTTTCCAACTAAGTAGACTTAGAAACTTCAACAATTTTCTTTTGCAACTTCGGAAAATTACAAACTGCTAACAGGTGGCAGCAACAATGCGGAAAGGAGGTGCTTCAAAAGCAAAGCAACATGCAATTGGACATTGTTACTAGAGCACTTTCCTCGCTAAGAGGGAGTGTTAGTTCTTGGTAGCATCGGATGTGCTCTAGCCATGAAAAATGGTGGAGAGGCTAAGGCACATGAGTTCTAAAGAATCCAAAAAGCATTTGGTGAAATTCCATCCGGATTGTATTTTCTTAAAATAATTAATATTTTTAATGGGGTTCCTAAGTCTAAACTTAGGAAAATTAAAATATTAATGGGTATTAATCAAAATATGAGTGAGAATGGTCTAGAAGGTAGATCAATTCATGTTTTAATCTTAGCCGTTGATTGGAGAATTAATCTCGGCCATTGAAGTATAAACGAGAAAAGTATAAGGAGGCTTGAGGTTCATTTAAAAATACACAGAGAGAACGAATTGATCTGGAGTTCAATTTCTAGGGTTAGGAAGCTGAGAAATTCGAACTAGGTGATCATTCTGCAGCAGAGGGGCAGGGATAGTTCGGGAATACTAGAAAGAGAGGCAGAGCCACTAGTGGAGGTAACGCAACAGCTAGAAGGACTGACGTTAGGCCAATCTAGGCCCACGCAGGCCTGACACAGAACCAGAAGGGCTAGTGCAGAGTAAAGGCTACCCTCACGCACAAAGCCAGAACTGTCGGGGAGTTGTCGGAACAGCTGGGACAGGTTGACACAGAAGTTCCTGATATAGAAGAAACAGCGCAGAAGCTAACGCAAAGCTTGTAAGGCTGACACAGGGCCTACGCAGGGCCAGCGCAGAGATAGCCAGGGTTAGCTAGTTCTGTTGTCGGATTAGTCGGAATCTGTCGGGTGAAGTGAGGTAAAGCTCACTCAGTTTTCCGCCATTATATTTTCTCTTTCACAACATTGTCAAGAGGGCATCCAACATTGTATTCAAAATTTCTGCTTAATAATAGAAAACCCTCATAGTTGTTGCACCGGTTTTCCCAGATTGGGTTTTTCCGGGGACTATTTTGTCCAAAAATAACTGTGTCCTATGTATCTTGTTCTTTGCTCAGTTTTTTGTTTCATGTAATCAAATCTAAAGTAGTGTAGGCTGCAGAAGTAATTTACTTCAGTATTCAGAAAATAACTTTATAAGGTATATTAAAATCAAGTAGGTTAAGTAAATTCAGTTTTGTTGCAATAGGGGTTCCTTGGAGTAGGAATTTCCATATTAAAAATAATTAATTATTTTAATAAAACTATCTTCAGGTGGAATTTCCCAAAATGACTTTTGGGTATTGTGGAATACATGTGTCCAAGCCTCCCCACAAATTTTGAGGCTTAGAGAACATCCAATGCTACCAGAAATCAACATTCCCACTTAGCGAGGAATGTGCTCTAGTAATGCAACTTGCTGAAGCCTCACCCTGCTTTGTAACATCTCCCTCTGCGTTGCTAATGTCTGACATTGTTGCCTACCAACTATTGCACAAATGTTGCATCTGTACTATTGCTAACACTACCACTAGCAACACTGCATATGTACTGCAACTCCCTCTCAAATTTTGCATTTGTGCTACTGCTGGCACTACCACTGCCAACACTGCATCTACACTGTAACCTTCTCCAACTGCTGCTGCTACTGCATCAGTAATGGACAAGCATCTAAAATTACTGAAGTGGTGTTCAGTGCAATGCATTTGTTGTTCAAGTTTTGGTTGTTGCTAGTCATTGCGCTAACCCTCTAAAGCCTCTGCGTTGCTGCTGATTCTTCTCTGTGCCAACTGCAATGCTGCCAACTCTAGCTTTGCGCCTCACTCTCTTGCGTTGCTCAATCTCTGGTGCTCTGACACTCCTCTGCATCAACTGACCCAGTCCATCCTACTACTTATGATCTAGGCTCCCGTAGCAAGGTATTGATCCAAGAGGTGGACTCCTCAAGGATCCTGCCCATCTACAGTTCTATATCACCCCACCTTTGGACGATCATGGCAAACTCCTCCTCCCTGATCTGCACAGATGTAGCCTTTGAATCATGCTTCTTGTCCTTGTCCTTCTTCTTGAGAGGACATTGTGTAGCGTAGTGACCAAGTTCTCCACACCGGAAGCACTTGATCTTTGAGACATCTTTCTTCTCTTTTGTTGCTCCTATTGTCCCTTAGATGTGAGGGTTGCATTCTCATCCTCCTCCTTGGGCTTCGTCCCACTACTGTTCCTACTGTCAATTTTGCACTTGACTAAGTCGCTCCTCATCTCTTCTTGTTGAAGAGCAACCCACATTCCTTCCCAGTCTGGCAATTTCTCCCTGCACAGGATGCTCTGGACAAACACTTGCCATTCTTCTAAGACTGAATTTAGAGCCACCCTCACCATCTGGGTAGGCTGAGGTGTTGACCCTACAGCTGCCAACTCGTCACGAGTCTCCTGAAGCTTTGTAAGGAACAAATCATTGCGTTCCCCTTTTTTGCATCTGCATGGATCTCATCTTCTGCTCCAAGTACATTTTTCACTGCTCGGAAGATCTCTAATATAGCATGGACAAGGCATCCCACATCTCCTTGGCAGTCCCTTTGCCTAAGATGTGACACACTACATGATCCTTCACTCCATCGAGGATCATCCACTTGGCCTTCACCATCTCTCCCCTATACTTTTTGAGCGGATCTAGATCTGGGAGCTCAACTATCACACTATCGATGTAGATCTTGAGAAAATGTTCATCTAGAAGGCATGACATCCTCGCCTTCGAGATCACATAGTTGGACGCACCATCCAATCGATCATGATCTCTCAACCCACTGGCTGCCATCTCTACCAATCGAAAAAGTCAAAATGACCTCCTCTCTCCTCTACGTTGCTGCTGAACTAGCCTATGCACTACTTGCTGGAGTCAATAGATCTGCTGCCTCTTGCTGATGATGATGATGATGATGATGATGGTGGTTAACGTCCACTGAGACCAAATTGGTCTATCGGACCTATAATTTCTTAATTTCTAATTGTGTGACTCCTTGCCTTTCTTGGCGAGATTGGTGATGTAGCTTTCTTTTTCTTCTCTATGGTCTTCCAACTTCCTTTATCTAGCATCTCCTTCATCTCTTCTGGTTCTCGGGACATTGGTGTCTTAGCTTCGCGATCTATTGTGTTCGTCCTTTTGGAGATAGTTGGAGAATGCGCATTATTTGAAACCTCATAACTGTCGATGCTTGAGGGGTTGTTGAGTTCACCTTTTTGTTGTTGGGCGGGGCTTTCCCCCTGCTTGTCTTGAGAGTTGTTTCTATCTTGCCCGATTTCTTGTAATTCAGAGTTTTCTGGAGAGTATTCTTCTTGCATGACAGTGTAGTGTTCTTTTTGTGCTCCTTCCTACCATGTAGATCTGTGGTGAGTTTTTCTAGCAAAATTTTTCTCGGAGGCTTTTGGACAATTTTTGGCTAGGTGGCATGTCTCAAAGCAAGATCGACATCTGAAGAGGACACTTTCATAATCGAGTTTCTGGTTCCACACATAGTCTTTACTTGTTAGGTGTATTTCCACTGGGAATCCGGCGCTGAAGTCCATTTCCACACAGATGCGTGCATATGTGCTTCTGGCATATTCCTCTGTTTCTGGGCACCTGCAGTAAAATTTTCCAATTGCATTTCCAATGGCTTCTAGTGAAGAGAAATTCCAGAGATGCAAGGGTAGATTTGGCAATCTCACCCAAACTGGTGCTGAGGTTATGACTGTTGTTGAGGGATCGAAAGATGGGTTCTATGGCCTCATGAATAGGCCTGATTTATCCCAAAACCAAGGGCCAGAATCTAGAATACATTGTCTGCTTTCACGGTTTTCAAAATCTACTATAAAGAAACCCCTAGCACAGGGGTAGATATTAATTGCATCAGAAATTAGAGGCTTCCATACCTCCGTGATCCAACTATGGAGAGCTGTGAGCCGTGGCCAAAAACCAATGAATCGGCATATTAGGGCACTCTCAGAGAACTTCAAAGCCTCATCGAGTGAAGCCTGGACCACCTGGACAGTGGGAGCTGGGGCTTCACTGACTATATGGGCAGGAGCTTGCCCCCCAGAGGTGGACGGAGAACCAGCAGCTATTTTGGCGAAGCTGGGAGCCATCTAGAGAATGTTCTCCTTAGTAACAATTCCCAGGTAAATCGGCGAAGAAAATAATTTGGTGCAGCTCTGAAGAACCGCAGATCTGAAGCACTCACGGGTTGTCGCCTTCCCAGAAAGAGGATCGTGTCGATTTCTGAAGAACCCACCGAATTCACGGAGTTCACCTGAGAAAATTGCGAGAAAACTCACCGAATGAGATCTGAAGAACCGCAGATCTGAAGTACTCACGTGTTGCCGCCTTCCCAGAAAGAGGATCGTGTCAATTTCTGAAGAACCCACCGAATTCACTGAATTCACCAGAGCCCACCGAATTCACCGAATTCACCAGGGAAAATTGCGAGAAAACTCACCGAATGAGCACTGAAGAACCGCAGATCTGAAGCAGATCGAATGAGATCTGAAGAACCGCAGATCTGAAGCACTCACGGGTTGCCGCCTTCCCAGAAAGAGGATCGATTTCTGATTTCTGAAGAGCATCGATTGCTGAATAACCGCAGACTAGATCTATTGCCCAAGAACCGACGAGTTCGTTGCCGAAGAACCGCAGAGATCTATTGCCGAAGACGGTATGCCAGAGCCGCAGAGAACCGCAGAGCCCAGATCGGCGAACTGCAGAAGATCGGCGAACTTTTGGCTCTGGCGAACTGCAGATCGGCGAACTGTTGGAACTGCAGAAGAACGGTTTGATCGGCGAAGAAGAACGGTTTGGAACTGCAGAAGCTCGATGAGCCGCAGTCGAGATATATATATATATATATATATATATATATATATATATATATATATATATATATTATATATATATATATATATATATATATATTATTTTATTTATATTATATAGTAAGTTTTTTGGAAATATTTTAATTATTATTTAAATAAAATTAATATAATCATAAAATAATAATAATTAAAGATTAAAAATTTTAAAACCTAAGAAAGGAATACATTTTGTTTTTATAATATTAATCATAGCTAATTATCAACCATGTTTTGTAAATCAATCATAGTCAACCATAGTCAATCATAGGTATCCATGGGCGAATGTCGCATTGTGACACAGATTGTTTCAATATGAAAACCAACTATGGTCCAACGTTGCATTGTGATAAATATTGTCACGATATGGAAATCAATCGTGGTCAATCATGGTCCAACATTGCATTATGACAAGGATTGTCTGAATATGAAAATCAACCATGGTCAACTACGTTTATTTTAGGGTTTATAATATTTATCTTAGAGTTTATATAACTTGAGTTTATAATATTAATTCCTTGGGTTTAATATTTTTCCCTTGGTGTTTTAGTATTAATCACATGGGTTTATTATTCCCCTTAGTTTATAATATTAATCCCTTGGGTTTATTAATTTAAGGGTTCAACCATGGTCGAGCATGGTCCAACGTCGCATTGTGACAAAGATTGTCTCAATATGAAAATCAAGCATGGTCAACCATGTTTATTTAAGGGTTTATGACATTTATCTTAGGGTTTAATATTATTACCTTGGGTTTAGAGTCCTTTGAGTTTTAGTTTATCCCTTAGGTTTATTATTCCCATGTTCCAATGTTGCATTGTGACAAGGATTGTCACAATATGAAAATCAACTATGGTATATAAAAATGTATATACTTACTTTTCTATCCATTTGAAAATCAATTGTAGACAATCAAGCTCAAGCATTGTCCAATGCCACATCGTGACAAGGATTGTCTCAATAAGAAATCACCCCATGTTCCACCATGTTTATTTTAATGTTTTTAATATTTATCTTAGGGTTTATATACCTTGGGTTTATAATATTAGTCGCTTGGTTTTAATATTATTAAACGATGGTCAACCATGTTTTATAAAATCAATCGTAGTCAGTCATGTTTAATCATGGTCAACCATAGTCCAACGTCTGATTATGACAAATATTTTCTCAATATGATAATCATTTTCAACCATGCTTAACCATGGTCAATACTGGTCATTCTTGGTCACTAATGGTCAACCATGTTTTATAAAATCAAACATGGTTAGTCATGGTCAACAATTATCAAACATCACATTTTCACAAATATTGTGTTGATATCAAAATCAACCATGGTTAAGCATGGTCAACAATGGTCCAACGTCACATTGTGACAAAGATTCTCCCAATGTGAAAATCAACTATGGACAACCCTATTTATTTAAGGGTTTATAATATTTATTTTAGGGTTTATATCCCTTGGGTTTAACATTATTACCTTGTGTTTAATATTATTCCCTTGGGTTTATAATATCAAGCATTGTCAACCATGGTTGATCATCATCAACCATAATAAACCATCATCAACTATGTTTTATAAAATCATTCATTGTCAACCATGGTCCAACGTCGCATTCTGACAATGATTGTCTCAATATGAAAATCAACCATGGGAAAATGCACTCCAACATCGCATTGTGACAAATATTATCTATATGAAAATCAATCATGGTCAGCATATTTATTTTATGGTTTATAATATTTATCTTCCAGTTTATATACCTTGGGCTTTATAAATATTAATCCATTGGGTTTAACACTATTCCATTGGTTTCATAATATCCTTGGGGTTTTTAGTAATTAATTCCTTGAGGTTGTTATTCCCTTGGGATTATAATATTTAATAATATATTTATTAACATAATAATATTTAATAACATTGTATTAACATAAAGATCGTCTTAATCTTAAAATCAAACATGGTCAACCATGTTCCAACATCGCATTATGACAAAGATTGTCTACATGGGTTTCTAATATCAATCCCTTGGGTTTATTATTCGCTTAGGTTTATTAAATTTAATAATATTTTTATAACATAAATATTATATAAATATGAATATCAACCATGGTCAACCATGGTTCAATGTCGCATTGTGACAAATATTGTCTCGATATGAAAAAAGCATGGTCAAACATGGCCCAAAGTCACCTTGTGACAAGGATTGTCTAAATATGGAAATCAACCATGGCTAACCATGTTTATTTTAGGGTTTATAATATTTATCTTAGGATTTATATACCTTCGGTTTATAATTTTTATCCCTTAGATTTATTAATCTAAGGGTTCATATTCCTAGGGTTTAATAGTATTTGCTTAGGTTTATAATCACTTGGGTTTTTAGTATTAATCCCTAGGGTTTATTATTCTTTTGATTTTATAATATTAATCATTCTCAACCATCGCCAATCATGGTCAACCATGTTTTATAAATTGTCCAACACCGCATTGTGATAATGATTGTCTCAATATTAAAATCAAACATTGTCTTAACCATAGTCCAACGTCACATTATGACAAAGATTGTCTCAATATGATAATCATGGTCAACCATTGTCAACCATGGTCAACCTTAGTCAACCATGGTCAACCATGTTTTATAAAATCAAACATATTCATCCATGATCAATCATGGTCAACCATGGTCCAATGTCACATTGGGACAATGATTGTCTCAATATGAAAATCAACCATGGTCAACCATGCTTATTTTAATGTTTTTAATGTTTATCTTATGGTTTCTATACCTTGGGTTTATAGTATTAGTTTCTTATGTTTAATATTATATAACCATGGTCAACCATGGTCCAACGTTGGATTGTGACAAAGATTGTTTCAATATGAAAATCAATCATTGTGTCAACCATGTTACAACGTCACATTATGACAAATATTGTCTCAATATGATAATCATCATCAACCATGATCAACCATGTTCAATCATGGTCATCCTTGGTCAACCATATTTTATAAAATCAAACATGGTCATTCATGATCAATCATGGTCAACAATGGTTGAAAATCACATTGTCACAAAGATTGTGTTGATATGAAAATAAATCATGGTTAAGCATGGTCAACCATGGTCCAAAGTCGCATTGTGAAAAGGATTGTCTCAATTTGAAAATCAATCATGGTCAACCATGGTCGATCATGGTCAACCATGGTCAAGCATGTTTTATAAAAACATTCATGGTCAACCATGTTCCAACATTGCATTCTGACAATGATTGTCTCAATATGAAAATAAACCATGCTCCAACATCACATTGGGACAAAGATTGTTTGTATGAAAATCAAGCATGGTCAACCATGTTTATTTTATGGTTCATAATATTTATCTTACGGTTTATATACCTTGGGTTTATTATATTAATCCCTTGTGTTTAATATTATTCCCTTCGGTTCATAATCCCTTAGTGTTTTAGTATAATCCCTTAGGTTTATTATTCCCGTCAGTTTAAAATAAAAATCCTTTGAGTTTATTATTACCTTGGGTTTATAGTATTTAATAATATTTTTATTAACATTAATAATATTTTTATAAACATAAAGTTTGTCTCAATATGAAAATCAACCGTGGGTAGCCATGCTCCAACGTCGCATTATGACAAAGTTTGTTTATATGAAAAGCAACCATGGTCAACCTTGTTTATTTTATGGTTTATAATATTTATTTTTCAGTTTATATACCTTAGCTTAATAATATTAATACTATGAGTTTAATATTATTCCCTAGGGTTCATAATCCCTTGGGACTTCAGTATTAATCCCTTTCGTTTATAATATCAATCCCTGGGGTTTATTATTCCCTTGGGTATATAATATTTAATAATATTTTAATTAATATATATATTGTCTCAATATGAAAATCAATCATGGTCAACCATGGTCCAATGTCACATTGTGACAAATATTGTGTCGATATGAAAATCAGTCATGGTTAACGATGGTCCAGCATCGCATTGTGACAAGGATTGTCTCAATATGGATATCAACCATGATCAGCCATGTTTCTTGTAGGGTTTATAAAATTTATCTTAAGGTTTATATACCTTGGGTTTATAATATTTATCCCTTTGGTTTATTATTCTCTTGGGTTTATTAATTTGAGGTTTCATATTCCTAGTGTTTAATATTATTCCCGTAGGTTTATAATCACTTGGGTTTTTATTATCAATCCATATCGATTATTATTCCCTTGGGCTTATAATATCAATCAAGGTCAACAATCGGCAATCATGGTCAGCCATGTTTTATAAATTCAATCATGGCTACCATGGTCCAATGTCGCATTGTGATAAAGATCGTCTCAACATGGAAATCAATCATTGTCTCAACCATGGTCCAATGTCACATTACGATAAATACTGTCTCAATATGATAATCATGGTCAATCATGGTCAATCATGGTCAACCTTGGTAAACCATGGTCAACCATGTTTTATAAAATTAAACCTATTCATCCATGGTCAATCATCGTCAACCATGGCTGAACATCACATTGCGACAAAGATTGTCTTGATATGAAAATTAACCATGGTTAAGCATGGTCAACCATGTTCCAATGTCGCATTGTGACAAGGATTGTCTCAATATGAAAATTAACCATGGTATATAAAAATGTAACTATTTACTTTTCTGTCGATTTGAAAATCAAACATGGTCAAGCATGCTCAACCATGGTCCAACGTTACATTGTGACAAGGAGTGTTTCAATATGAACAACCATGGTCAACCATGTTTATTTTAGTGTTTTTAATATTTATCTTAGGGTTTATATACCTTGGGTTTCTAATATTATTTGTTTGGGTTTATATACCTTGGGATTATAATATTAGTTGACCATGCTTAACCATGGTCGACCATGGTCGACCATGCTCAACTATATTTTATAAAATCAATCATGGTCAATCATGTTCACATTTTGACAAATATTATCTTAGTATGAAAATCAATCATTCTCTCTATTATTTAATCATTTAATTAATAGTAAATGAATTATTTAATTAATTAACTAATTTTTTAATAAACTATTTTATTTAATTGAATAAAAATATTAATTAATAATAATAATAATAATAACCATTAATAATAATAATAATATTAAATAATTATAATCCTAATAATTATAATTATAAATCTTCCACTTATATCAACCCCATTTAATAATGTAACTATCCTAATATAAATAGAATGCAATAAAACTTAGTAATAGATTCTGTTTAAAAACAAATTTTTAAGTAACCTGTGGGTCTACCTTTAATTTTTTGTTAGTTATGTAAGCAGTAGTTTGCATCCTAATTGGACAATTATAAATGGAGTACGATAAGACTGTGTAATAACGGGGTGCCCAAATACTACAGGAGAGGAATGGAAAGACTGATATTTTGGCAATAAAATTTATTTTTCCCTAAAATTTTAAATCATATGATTCTATGTAATTGTAATCAACATGGGTTAATTTGAGTCTCTTCCTATTATGTGCATTTAAACTTTTAAGTTTAAGGAGTGGGTTTCATGAATTGAGATGGTCACATATAAGTTATTCATGCAAATTGAATTAGTTTTGATTGTGTTATTTTCTTGATTCTATATTTTAATATTTTATTCTATTGTGTATAGAAGCTTTTATTTTATAATGAATTAGAGATTATTTTATAAACAAAAAAATTGAATTAATTATTTAATAAATCCTATGCATTCAGTGAAGATAGGAGTTGTTTGACGAGGCAGAGGAATTGCCTGGACGGCCAAAAGTGGCTGGAATCCAGGCAAAAAAAATTCAAAAAATCTTGTAGAGACAGTGTTTGAATCATGTTTTTGATGGTGGAAATGGATTCAACACCATCAAAAACGTCTAAGACACCTGAAATTGTGAAGTTTAACAACTATAACTTGGATTTACAAAAATCCTGGCCATATTTTCTCTAAATATGACCGGAATTTCCAAAATTTTCTAGGCAATTCCTCCGGCTAGTTAGACTACGGCATTAAGATATATAATTAGCTTGTAATTGTTTTATTGATTTTATGGTTTTTAACGTAAATCAATAAAAATAGTTTGAGATTTATTTTGAATTATTTAGAAGAGTTAACAAGTATAGTTGTGATTTTTCTCATTGCTTTTTAACTTATTTTGACATTAAGAATCAATTTTGTTTTGTAGTTTAGAATGATCCTTTCTGCTTATATTCTCTATTACATATCTATCTTGGCTAATTAAAATCTCTTCTTGCAATTTAACAAGTGCAAGTTTTATATTTGTAAATAAGTGTTAACCTTAATCAATTGTAAATATTCACGTATGATATTTACAAGAGCTTTAACAATTTCTTTCCATAATGGAAGGGAATATTTGGATAAAAGAACCATTAAACTTATAAGGAACAACCACACCAAATGGCTTGGGGTATTTAGAAAACCTCGATATGGGTTATCTCCTCCCGCTGGAAATCGGTCGTTTCTACCTAGCAACAATACATATATTATATATATGTGTCTATAAAATATATCCACATAGAGGAGCAAAACTACATAGGTGTTAACCCTAGAATCATTATATAAATATATGTATGCATCATCAACCTAGAAATGGGAAATATTGGGAACAAAATATAGTACAAGCATATTTTATTTTAGGATAAAATATTGTCGGTCTCTATAGAACCAATTGTGCTAAAAAAGATGGTAATGCTACAGACGATAATTTGCGGTGACAAGTTATTTAATTAAAATATAGCCATTGACAAAATAATGCATTATATAGTTGTAAGGATATAGTTCAATTTAAGTTGAGCATTCAAGAGGTTAAATTAAATACAACAGGAGTCATGCTAGACCCAAAATGTAGCATGTAATACTTACCATCAAGATTCAATAAAACCCAGAAGCGAAACCTAAGACTGGTGTAGAGACTATCCCAACCCTTATCTTATGCCACACCAGAAATAGAAAAGGGGTTCGCCATGTTGGAAAATACCCCAAAATCCCTGGTACCAAGGTGTGGCCTAAACAAAAGAAAACTAATGAATATAACTATATTTATCTAGAAGTTTCTCGACTAGAAAACCCTAAAATCTTATCTCCGGAAGAAATGTTCTATAGTTCTTGCATTTCCCTGCCAACATAGGGACTAGCAAATTAAGGCCTGAAATAATAAGGAAGAGGAAACACTTTGTAAGGAAGTTAAGGAAAATGTAAAACCTATTAAAATACCTATAGAATCATTTTTCCACTGGCGTGAAGCATCATCTTGGATCCAATCCTAGTACAACACATTTAGAGTGATGCAGACCTAATTCAGACAAGCAGGATTTAAGTAAACAGTGGGAGGAGCTAAAAGGGTGAGACAAAAAACACAGAATTCGAGAGTTCTTCATATAACCCCTGGAGTCGAAATATGCATCCAAATGCATAACCAACCAATAATGGTGGTTGAGAATAAATAAATAAAATCATCGTAATTCTCTCTTAAATAAATTGACCCTTATGCACAGTTATTATAGGTGCGAAACATTCCTCATCCTTATTTCCTTTCCTCATCCTTATTTCCTTTCCTCTAGTTCTCCTTCAAGCTCTACTCAATGCCTCCTAATTGGTTTATCGGCTTCCACATGATCCTGCTCATAGTACCCGACTTTAACGTATAAGTGGAATTCATAGAATCTTCGGGCGTAAAACCTGAGGTTGGGACCCACTACTTCATGTTAGCCGGTTCAATGTCTTCCTGTTCTTCCCTTTAGGTGTGTTCTTTATTTCCTTCTGGCATTCTCTTCCAGGATGTCATCCATACATGTGCGGGCCCCAACTCAACATTTCAAGCTCTTATCACATCTTCATGCTTGAATTGGCCCACACGTTGTTTTTTCCTAGACTCTTAACTCAGACTCTTCTCATTGAGTGTTCCTCTTATCCGTCCAAGCTAAAGCCTCCAGTATAGGGCCCGTCAGTTTTTTGGTCCTTACCAAATGTGCATAATTCTTTTCCTTTGGGATGAAGTCAACATTTCCTTAATGGTCCCACTCACGATCGATGTAATCCTGGCTCCTTATTATTGGTTGGTTCCTTTACATGTAAGCTCGGTGTCCAATCAACCCGATGGCTCACTATGCCCTTATCCTTTGTATTTCTGGGATGAATCCTTCAGCTCGGCTTTTGTCAATTGATGAATTTTCATTAACATAATTTCTATTACCCAATGTTGATAAGTGACAAAATTTTGTCATGACTCATATAAAAACTAATTGTAGTTTCTCACTAATTGTAGTTTCTCTATGCTTGACTCTACCTTTAGCTTTCTTTTGTGGTTTTCGCTCCTCTAGGTTTCAACCAACCCTTTCTCCTCCAAACCTCTAATACTTTATCTCTCTTATCCTTAGCCTCAACTTGTAGGCTTCTTCTCTCCAAACCTTTGAATTAAAGGGTTACAATTCTTCTATTGCACCTTGTCTATTACTTATACTGTGCTTCTATTTTAATTTCAATTCCTTTGTTTTAATCGGCGGCCTCTCTGCTCTTCTTAGCCCTTAAATCTAGATTTTTTTTAAATCTCATCTTCCTTGCAATGATATTCCTCTATCACTTCTATATATTTTTCTGGCGCGCGTTCTCAATGCTTTTTCTCTTGGGCTTGATCAAATAAACATTGTAATGCATGAGTTTAGCTATACTTAACACACTGCATGAAATGTCATAACGCATAGTAGCAAGACTTATAATAACTAGAAAAGACGCATGTCTAACTCATACACTCCAAAAAAGTGATTCTATTATTCATATATACACATAAATTACTACAAAATTCCCTCTCAGCTTGATTAACAATAATATCCCTCTTTGGCCTTATGACCCTATTCAGTCATTTTTGTCAACCGTCTTGGCTCCGCTCTTACACACCTCTTCTCTATATTTATGGCTATTAATATATTGATTACATTTATACAAAATAGTAGTTTGAACTAATTTAAGTTCAAATCCACAATCTTCTCAACATAATCCTATAGCTAGACTCTATGCATGCACTGAATCCTCAAGGAATCTAACTAACCCTTAAATCTCTCTAACTTTACCAAATACCCTCAACATATCTCCTAAAGAGTAGATATGATTAAATTAATCCTCACTTCAATAATCTACATACAACTATTCTATAAATTTATCAAATTAATAATTTCTCTCATTTAGGGAACCAACTCCCTTGGCAAAAAACAAACATGTATTCTAGTCAAAACACATTTTGACTTGGAAGTGGGATGCTCGTGCATCAAACTCCCAAGTTGAAAAGGATACATGGTCTCCTAACTATGTGCTTTCATGTGTTGGTAATGTCTTCTCGGGTCAAAAACTTTAGTTTGTAGTTGATCAATTTCCATGTCATGTTGTTTCTCTTCTGTTGATTTCTTCATTCTTCTAAGCTTCTATTCTTTATGCTACAACTCTCTTATTTCCTTGTTGATGTAAACTCACTCAGTCAGATGCAATCTATTGTTAACTTTCCTTCTTTTCACAATATTCCTCTTCTGAGACATTTTTATCATCATCTTCCTCATTTCCTCAATTTATTATGGCTAGTTGATCCTCTCGATAGTACATATTATGCAAAGCTTTCCTACTCTATTGTTGATCATTGTTGTTGGTATTCCTCACTAGTTTCTACTACACCTTCATTTAGTCCTCCTTCAAACTATTAAAACTTGTCATGTTTTCACTTTCTTCACTAATGCAATTGGGATCGTCCAACCAATATTCTAGAATCCTAAGATCTACTGCAAAATCACTAACATTTTCCATGCTAACTTTCAATTTCTCCCTCTTTATCATAGGACTATTCTTCCTTACTCCAGCTCCCATAAATTTATCTTATTGAATAAATTTGTTATGGCCTTCATTGTTCATGGAAACTTCCATTAATTGTCCCTCTTTGACATCTTCCAACACATACTTAAGCAAAAATTTCTTAATTTCAACCTTCTCCTCCAGTAGCTTTATTTCTTCATCAACCTATAAAATATGTCATTTGAATGTTGTTTATTACCTACATTCACAAAAAAATCATTATTCTAAAAAACATAAGGCTTCTTAGCCTTATTTGATGCCTCTGTGAACACATGCTCATGTTGGTCATAACTAGTCTAATAGTTCATAAAAAAGTTAATAAACCTTTTCTCCACATATCTGGCTTCTTCAGCAACAATGTACAAGCTCCGTTCATAAACAACCAAATTATACTCAGCTACTCTGAGTTGTTCTCTCACTTTAACATAGATTCTCTTCCTCAATTCTCTCTATAGTGGAGGCCATCTCACTTTCTTCCATATCATCATCCATCCATATCTTTGGTTTTCTTGGTTTTCCTTTAACATTTTTATGTTAGCTTAGGTGGGATAAACCCAGGTTCAAAGTGTGTTGCACACCAACAAAACACTCAACCATTGGCCCTCTCGGCGACGACCTGCAAGTAGATTGTAGTCTCACCCGAAGTGATTATGGGAGGTTGCAGAACCATGTTTCTGCATTCCGAGGAATACTGCACTACGACATTGTTGTATTCTTTTTTATGCTTTAATTCTTATCCACTACATCGTATTCATAAACTACTTCACACTTATACATTACTTCGCGGAGTTACATTCATATTTTAAGCATAACATAAACTTTCATAAACTATGTAGTATTGAAACAAAGCAGAGGTAATAAGAAAATGAACACTGAGACATCAATTTTACCGTGATTCATCTTAATGTTGGACTACATCCACAAGAAATCTTCTTTAAAATACGAATTTAATGCAACAAATAGTTCTTCCTTGTGCACATAGTTATAGGGTGTCTGCACACTAAATTGTAGATGCTTTATGCACTCAGCTATAGACCCACGCCTCTACAAACACGACTACAGGGCCTCACCCTTCCTACAAAGCACATACCACAAAAATTTCACATAAACATAGATCTATTCCAATTCAATTTTATGATGTTACCTTCTTCTTTATTATCCATCCCTATACATGCTATTACGTGACGGATTTACATCATTACATTACCATGGACCTGATACCATGGTTTCCGTAATAGCAGGGCTTGTGGCCCAAAACCAATAAATTTAAAATATTTTAATGCTTTTATAAAAAGGAAGGGGCTTCGCTATGAAGCCCTAATGTTGCAAGATGACTTTTTTGTGCAGTATTCATCGTGCTCTACTGCTCTACTTTGTGGTTCACTTCATACTCCGTGGCATCCTTTCTACTGTGCGCTTCCACAAATCTTGTATTCTTACCCAAAATCTGGCCAAGTTTTGTTGCACACAATAGGCCCCCAACAATAACATGTGACTCTTCCTGATTTACTCAGTTGTTGTGCCCCAAATCTTTGCTATGATGCTCATGTAGGCTGCATTATACTGTTGAATTATTTCTGCTACATGCTTCTCCTGATGGTGCACTTCTTCTAGTAGTGCCTCTATTGTTGGCACAATGATCTTTTGTAACACCTCTTTATCCCTCTATCATAGCTCCTTGCACCTATCATCTATTGGCTATGAAATTTGGAGTGCCTTATTCTTCCATGGCAGAGTCCTCTCCATCAAAAATTTTCTCCTTCCTCCGAAGGTCTTCAATATGGCTTCGACGAGTCTGTCCTTCAATGATTCTAGTGAGCCTTTGCAAGATTGATAAGGTCTACATGGTTGCCCAATATTCTTCCAACTACTTCTACTTTGTCTCGAGATCCTTTTCAATCATCGGAATGTTTCAATTTGCATAGTTTCATCTAGTAGTTTGCCACAATCTGCGACTGTGTCAGACATGATTCTCATTGCAAATTTTAGATTTGTTTCCTTTTTCTCATGTAAATTTGGTGCCATCATTGCCTATAGCCTCATTTTCATCTCAATAATATTTACTTCATACTCAAACTTTATTTTTGTGAGCTTATTCTTTGAATCCCTTATTGTGAGGCCAAGCTTCACGACATTTTATGATGGCAACCCTTCTTCGTTGACCTTTACATCTGAAACTATACTACAAGTTTTTGTGATGACTTCCTCTAGCTACTATTCTTGTTGGCATGCTCCATCCCTTTCCTTAATCAACTTATTGAGTGCCTTGTTTAGTGACGTTCTTTCCTTCTCCATGTGAATATTTAATAGTGAAGTGTGATTTTCTCGCTCCTACAGCTCAGTTTTTATACCTTGGTGGAACTCGTGCAAGTTCTGAGTTGGCAGTGCAACAATCTTGATATTGACATAGTTCCACACTTTTTCTTGCTCTCTGTCTTCGGTTGATTCAAATTGTAATGCTCCCTCTCATATCTGCATAATCCCTAATCTAAATGTTGTTTCTATCTGTCACTCTGGCTACAGTGCTTGACCCGTCTGTTTTGGTTGTATAACTATCTATGTCAGTGCCTTTAAATCTAAAATACCTTACTGAACATCTTCCAAGAGTGCTCTGTAATGATTATCAATCCCGTCCCAGGTTTCTATTGTTACTTCCTAGACTTTATCTCCAATTTTGTTGATTTCCACATCAGTAAGAACAAGTGGTATTTCGCCCTTAGGTTTGGTCGCCTTATGCTTATTCCTTGCACTCGATGTTGGCACTGTAGGTATCGTTTTCTTGATTATGAATGATGATTCCTCTTCTAGCTCTTTATTGTAGAGGGTGTTAACACTGAGGTTGTCCCTAAGCTCCTGAAGGGATACGGCTGAGGTAACCACAAACCAATCTTTGGATTGCAGGTTCTAGCCCACCTACAATCAGAGAGGGCTCTCTCTTAATGATTTAGCTTTGTTGATGATGATTTTAGGCTAGCTATTGGGTTCAGGGGTTTTGATTTTTTATTTGGATGGAGTTTGAATGGCAGGAAGTTGCATTCGAGCAGAGAGGCAAGGGATAGGGTGATAAGTTCAAACCATTCGGCATGGAGTCATGGATTAAGGCTTGCTGTTGCGTTTTCTTGGTCACAAGACGATTATGGAGCGGGATAGCTACACATGAAACAATACCAATTTGCTGAAAAGATGGGATGAAAGTCAGAGATGAAAGGCAATCAAGAATCTTTCATCAACTAACAGGGAGGAGAGGTGAATGAATGGTTATCTAGGAGCAGTTAAGAATTCCTAAAATAACATTCATATGTGAAAGAAACAGTGTAAACATGCTCATTTAAGTATGCATATTCATAACCATTCCTGATGAAAATATGAAGAAATCGCAGAAATTGAGCCTAAGGTGCAGCCAAGCAAATCCTAAACTATTCTTCTTTTCTACAACTTAGATGGTGGATTGATGATAAAACAAACATGAAAAACTAAACAAAGTTAAGGAAACACTTATTGAACTATGTAGAAGCACAAGAATATCATAGTCACTCTTCGGTCAGTTAGACAAAGCAGACAGTTTCAGAATCCATGCATTTTAGCAGTCTTTGATTATGGAAATTATCACATTTACAGTGTGAGTCTCTGCTCAGGCAAAATATCAAACCAACAAAGACCAACCAACCCCTCTTACATGTTTCAGGGTGGTATATATAAGAAAAATATCTAAAGTTATTTATTACAACCGACCTAAACAGGTCTGCAGGAAGAAAGCTTTCTAAACCTAACTTATGCTGGAATTAAATGTAAGTAAATCTACTTTGGGCTGCGCCAGTGGCAGCAGGATCAAAAAATGAGTTAATATGGTGTCCTCTGTGGCTTGGTGCAGTGGTTCTGTAATAACTGTGCATTGAGTTCTGGTCCACTGATCTCCTATGAGCTTTAATGTGCAGTCATTTGTGCTGGTGAGCTTTGAATGGCTTCTTAACTGCTTCTTGACTTTCAAGGCTTTCTTTTAATGCTTCATTCACCTCGAGTCCTGAGAAAATCTCCTCTGATACACTTTGTCGCTACACTGATATTCTTTGACATGGTTTTTATCTTCACATCTGCTCTGATACTCTTTATCCTCTGAACCGAGTCTCTCTCTGTCTTCTGATACATTTAAATTAGCAAAATCAGGCTTTTTCTGCCATTTTCGGTGCAAAAAGGGCAGAGGAATCAAAATATTCAATAAAGATTCTCCATTTCGGCCTATTTTCCATAGCGATGCGCGATTAGCGCTTCGCGCTAATCGCGCATCAAAAACTACCTATGTTTTTCATTCTGGAGCTCCGAAGCTTGATTTTTGCGCTTGCACGTTTTTTCGTTTTTTTTTTGCTGCTAATGTCAGCATGACGTCAGCAGTACGGTGGATGACTTCAGCAGTGGGGTCCTCTTGTACGGATTTGACGTTAGCATGCTGACGTCAGCAGGGTGACGTGGCAGTACGGCAGGGTGATGATGTGGTGGGACACGGTGGCATGGTGACGTCACCCAGGTGCAGGCATGAAGGGGTGAGGTGGAGGCGATGTGGCGGGGTGACACGGTGCTCCTGTCATGCGAGGGGAGGGCGGTTTTGATATTCATCGGACTGCTTTTGATACGAAGGCAGTTTATGTCAGGGCGGCCCGATGCAATGGGATGCTGCTAGCTGTCCCGGTGTACGACGGTAAAACCGTCGGACATCGAGTGCTAACGAGCCAACACAAGAGGGTGCCCGATATGCACAAGGGCCGTCGGATATGGGAGGGCTGATCCGACGGTGGACGGGAAGGGATGATGCGCGGGATTTAACAGAACAGCGCGCGCGTTAAATGTTTAATTTTTTCACAGCGCGGGTGGGTTTTAACTTTATAAAATGGTGTAATGTGTTTGGCGCATTGGTTATTTATTAATTAACTATTAATAAATTCCAAAAAATGAAATGCGCGGGGGTTTGTGAATGCATTTGAAGGGGGGGTTTTGTGTTTTGGAAGGAGTCCAAACACCTCGGAGGAAAAATTATGCAGAGATGAGGGTTGTTACTAAAGTCCAGGTGACTTAGTAATTCCCAAGGAATATTTATGGTTATGTTTCAACCAAGGGGAGGGGATATTTACATAGGGGAGTTATTACCATAGTTTTAGTAGGGGGAAGGGAAATAGATAGGGAGTTAGATAATAAGGTCAGTGGTTAATATGAAAATGACAAGAAGAGCGCTAAGTCTCATAGATCTTAGGCTTCAAAGGGGAGATAGAACTTTGTAGAGAAAATATGGAGCCTCCTTGAGTAAAGCAGATCTTTACCAAGTCAAGTAATATGGAAAATGATGAACTAAGAGATATCAAGCAGGTCTTGACCTCTTTTGGGGAAGTTAGTAAATGATTTGGGGAGAGGAAGAAAGGGAAGTTAGTCATGCCTTGCTTGAACTCCTTCAGATGGGAAGTTCCTGCTGACTGTGATCTTGATAAATGTAACACTTGAAAAATGTGGAATTGATCACAAATTAACATTCTGCAACCTCAAAATTACCTACCCAGCCTACTTGCCTAACATTTTTTATTTTTATTTTTTATTTTGGTGCACTTAGACTTGGAGACCCAGCTTTCAACTTTTTCTTTTTATGTCTTCCTATCTACATCTACGCTTATTTCTTCCAAGGGCCCAGATTAAGCAGTTGGGCTCCTTTGATTCTCTACCT
>APFE030616571.1:7115-29519 GCA_000404065.3 Pinus taeda | reverse complement strand
TAGAGTAACTAGCAATCTCCAAGGGAACTGGATTCCTTCTACATGTAAGAGATATCCTAAGAATATTCTTCAACTGATTAGTACATTGTCCATCATCTGATCTCAATTGGTCTCTGACTGAACTGACATGAATGAGTTATTATGAGGAATATTCAGTTATCTGAAGTGTAGTAGTTACATGCATGCATGCATTAACTAACTGAACTCACAATCAGTTCCACAAACTGTTGGAACTAATCTAACTGAACTTAACTCAGTTAACTAAGCTAACTAATTACAACTCATCTTGATCACTTTAATTAAGGGATAACTTTCTCAATCAAAGGGAAAACTGTTGCATGTCTTCACATAGACTTCATATTTGATTTTCTCCAGCTAATTAACTCAAGATGAATTAATTAATTATTTTTCAAAAAACTACTAAGATCAAATTCGAATTTTAATTCTCAATTTTAGTTTAGGGACTAACTAAAATTGGAATGTATCTTGAAATGCTATTTTTAGCAATGCTATTTTTAGCACTTCTATATTTAGCATTTCTTGTTGCTATTTTCAATAATTACCGTTGAATATGACCCATCTGATCCAATGGATATCGTGCAACCTACTCGCCAACTAGCAAGATTGATCTCCATCGTCGATGCGACGCGTCCAATCAAATGGTTGTCGCGCAATCTCGCACGAAATATTGCATGACTGTTAATGCTCCGAAAGCACACAAGAAAAGTTGTTTTCTTATGCTATGTGTCGCCCACTAAGGGTAATTGCGTGAAATTTTTGAATACTTCTTCCCACCTTTAGGGCACGCAAGATACCACTTACCATCTAGAAAACCGTGCACGTGCTCAATATAGAACTTAAGGAAATGACATTTAACTAAGGGTTTAGCACTTAGTCTCAAGGTTAACTCTTAACGCTAATCGATACAGAACTGAAGAAAGATGCTTCACCAAGGGTTTAACACTAACTCTCAGTCTTAACTCTTAACGCGAATTGATACAGAACCTAAGGAAAGACATTTAACCAAGGGTTTAGAGCTAAATCTCAGTGTTAACTCTTAATGCTAATTGACTGTGATTTTACCAATAAAACACATAAATAGAGAAAAACACCTGATTAAGGTCCAGAAACCGATACATAGAGACAAATGAATTCCTGCACCACAACAGTGTGTCCACACCACACTTCAATCAATTATTCAACAGAATGGAAATTACAGAGTCTTGGCCCTCTCGGCTCGATTACAATAGTTTGTCTGACCTCTGCTTCAATCCCAAACCCTATCTTTGTCACACCTCTCGCTTACTCACTCTATTCTCGATCATCTAAGCTCTTTGTCATTACATTCTTTCCTCTTTTATGAATCAAATCCTATCTGAACTAGATTGACAACTCAATCTCTATTTTTATCACTTAACCATTAAATCAATCTTACAACAAGAAAATAAATGAAGAAATAGAAAGACATAGGAACTAGAGATGCATGTGAATAAGCAACAAAAATAAGGAAAGATAGTGATACAAAAAGGGCTCTGAGGTTCTTGGGATGGCCAAGCCAAAGGAAAATCAAAGACCTATGGAGGATAACAAGATCTAGAAGCTGAACATGACACCAATATTCATTATTTTCATCAAAATAATTACATCTCTGCTAGAAAATACAATGGAGTTGCAAAACTACAAGCTCTCTACATCATAACACTAATCAAAATAAAAAGTCTAAAGATCCAAAAAAGTCCCCTAGAGGAAAATTCAACATGGTACTTATAAAAAATGATTAGGAATCATACCCCATGAACGGAGGAAGCTTTCCCCACCAAAATCCTTTGATTAGTGGATCTAGTCCCTTTGATTGGTGGATCCGCTCCCTTGATTAGTGGAACACATTCCTAGATTTTCTCAATCATTGGAGTTCCACCATTTGTGCCATAATTCCACAATATATTGTTGACTTATTATTTATTATTGATCCTCCAGTAGTAGGGAACGAATCCCTAGATGATCTCCTCCTCCAACTCTTCATCATCTGCCCAATATTCTCATAATATTCCACAAAAAGAAGTAATATTAGGTAGAAATATCCAATTATTCATAAATATTCCTAATGAATATATTAAAGTTAAGAATAAATTATCTAATGCGAAAAGAGAAGTTTAATATGTTGAAGGATGGTCATAGGCCTTAAGTTATTGTTTAATTTAGAGGCATGGGCCTTAATTTATGTCTAATTTAGAGGCCCATTAGATGGATTTCTTGTAATCTTCTAGAGTTTTATGGAAAGTAACTTCAGCCTAGAGGAAGGCTATCTACATTTTTCTTTTCTATGTGTTAAAGGCAGAGAGTAGCCTATGATGTGAGAATGTTGTATGCTTCCAAAACTGTGTATAAATTGTAGCTTTTAACATCTCATTTTTCTTCTTAATCTCCTTATACTTGGAAAAGATATTTGGTTCAACTTGGTCATGAACTAATTCCCCTGACTGAGAGGTATCCAATGGCTCTTGGGAGGCCAAAGAGGATGGAGATCCTATAAAAATATCTTCATTTTTGGTAGAAATATGAGGGCCTGTCAAAATAATGGTCAACTATACATTTTCCTCCTCCAAAAATTCTCTAGCTAGATTGACTTTCTGTCTATTCTTGTAAATTTTGAATTCCTTTCCCTTGATTTCTGTGACTGAAGGGGAAATATCTTCTCCTTGCCTCTTGTCCTACTTCTCCTGTGGTGTTTGATTCTATGATGTTGTTGTTGAGAGTACCTCTTCTTCTACCTCCTATAGAGTATTCTCCTACCATTGATCCTGATTCATATACTTTTCTATTTCTGGCCTGGTAGTATGAGTGTAGGGAGTAGTCTTCTATTCTACTTTCAACTTTGAAATTATTCCCAAGGGATCATATGACCAAGTAAAGATAAGTTTAAAATTCATTTCGTTAAGGATAATGTCTGCTTCTTTGGCTGCTGCGTTGGTATTGTAGATAAAAGGGCCAACTTGTGTTTTTATTTTAAATTGAGATTTCTTCTTGGCTACCAAAAAGTGTAGCTCATCCATGATAATCATCTGTCTGATATACTCTAGTGAGAAAATTCTCATTAGGACAAACTTGGGCAAACTATATGGTGGCAATTTACACCCATACACTCTGATTTTTGTATAATTCTGTTACAGGTACCAGTCATCTGTTTTGGGTTGCTCACTGAGATGAAGAAATATTTTTATCTTAGGTCCTATCCTTGGCTCAACATTACTATTCAATAGGAAAGATATTATATATAAGAATTGGTCAACATACTCATTGAAGGTAAATTCATTTGAATGCTTCCTTGCCAAGGAAGTCCAGTGGATTACAGATTGGACATTTCCTTGCTCATCCAATTTTTGCAATGGAAACTGAAACCTGCTTGCCTAATGGTATAAAAATAAATAGACTAGAACTGAAGCATATTTGAAGGTTCCCTCTGTAGAAAACTTTAGGAACTCCTCATGGATGGCATTTGCTAAAAACTCACTGTAGTTGAAGATGATTGAGGGCTTATCGTCTATTGAGAAGACTAAAAAAAACCTATGATGGCCTCATCAACGCAATGGTTGGATTGATAGCCGAGCAAACAAGAAATAATGGATATAATCTATTTTGTCATCTCAGGAAGCATGGAGGATGAATATGGGGGATTTTTCTTAGGTAATTGAGCATCCTCAGGGAGAAATGTTTCAAAGATATTTGCTTTGTGTGGGAAAGTGAGGTTCTTGTAGATTTGCATGAGGGAATCTACTGAAAAATGTTTTATAGGGCCAGAGTTTTGAATTTGGAGCATTTGGGAAATGGAATCATAGGTAACAGTGAGAAGGATATCATTGTTTTGGGCCATAGTTTCCCTCTAACTAGGAATGTACTGGAAGTGGCACCATTAAACGAATTCAGGGAAATGGTAGGTTTGAGGGAAAATGAATTGGGGTAGGGAGGAGTCCCAAAAACCCAATTCATCACTAAGATCAATAAATTTTTGTTTTAACCAGTTGTCGAGTTCATAGAGTTCGAACTCAGAACTGGTTTCAAGGATTTTATACTCTTGGTCTACCAGGGGTTGGTGATCCAAATAAATTATAGGGGGTAGAAGGAGGTTTTCTTCTATAGATTTATATTTTCCTTTAGGATGCATGTTGGAAAGGAAATAACAAGGAAGTTTGGAATTACCCAGGAATCAAATGGATGAAAACTGGTGTTTGGGTACAATGGTAATTTGCTTGTTAACTTGTTGTTGTGACAAGTTCAGGTCTGCTGACTGGGCATTGTAATAGTTCTAGTCTCTCGGTGTCTTGGAAAAACAAAGGAAAAGGCAAATAGAATGGGTTTTGGCTAAATTTATAAGCGAAATTTCTTACCATTGTGATTAGGTTATTTAACTAGAGCGGGTCTGTTGATCTGCGAATAGTTACATGATGAGTGCAACAGAGGTGCCACTTGGCAAGAATGAGTTGACATGGGGTGGGAAGGGATGTGACCATGATGGAAGAGGAGTGGATGGGGAGTGCCATATGGAAGAATTGTATTGGAGTGGGGTGGGGATGGGAGGCACTATTTGGAAGAAGAGTGGAATGGGAAGGGATGATTCAACAGTCATAAAGTAGGCGGGAAGAGGGAAAGTTGTTTTCCGGCGGGGTCCAAAGTCATCACCCACCATTGATTTGGGTAGGTTAGATCACAATCATTCATTGCTATGAGACTTTATTACAAAATGACAAGACTGTTGTGTCACCAAAACTTTGTTTAAACTATTTAAAATCACGATTATACAGTGCAATTTGACTAATTAAAAATAACTTAATTAAAACTAATTTGACCACGATTAGATTGTGTGCTCATATAATTAAAATTAACTTAACTCACTTTAATCAAAAATTCTAATCACGCTTAAATGGTGTGATTAAACAATTAATCCTACTTATTTATTTAACTCTAATGTGGCATTTAGACTAGCTGCACATTATTTTAACTTTCTAAATGTATCTCTCATGCATATTTTTTTTTTGAATGAAGTGGCTTTTGAATTTGCTCACTTATTGGGGGTATTTTCATTTTATTTTTATTTTTTATTTCTTTTATTTTTTTCATATATATTTTTTCTTTGTATCCCCTTTCTTTTCTTTTTTCGTTTTTCATTTTTCTATTTTTCATTATCTTGGAAATAATTTACAGAATGAAACATTGTTTAATCTCATATAAAAATCAAAAGATAATCATCAATTGATCCTATAAATTATAGGACCCTAATAGTGGCTCCAATGGGGATGGAATCCTCCTTATGAGGTGTCAAGAAAATTGTAGATCAGTAGCCTTTATCCATTGGAAAAGTTTCAGTTATTATGTACTTGAACTAATTTAATTGTTGTTATTCTTAAATATGGGCAAAAAATCACCAAAACCTTAGGGCCTTCTCTTCTGACTTCAATTCCTGATGGTAGCCACCCTCTCTCTTGTAGTAGAATAGTAAAATTTACTTACAATGATTATAAATGAAAATTGATCTATTCTTGAGGAAAGTAATGTTTGAGAAGTATGTCATTGACAGGTCCACTTGGCAGTCCTTCTCCAATCAAGTATTTCAAAAATAACACATTGTTACCTTTGAAATTCTCAATTTTGTTGGGCCCTTTCCACATACTATCGAATTTACCATGCTTACCCTTGTCTTCATTCCTTGAGTCCAGTTTAAACACACGATCATCTATTTGGAAGTCATCAACTTTTGTCCTTTTATCATGGATCTTCTTAATTTTATCCTAAATGAGTTGAGTTTTGTTTTAGACCTCCTCCCTAGGTTGCTACAATTGTATGGTCAGATTGATCCTTCTCTATAAATCATTTGTTTCCACTTGTGATTCCTGTAGTAATTTTAGCACAGGGATTCCAGGGATGTAGGAAAAATTGCATCTACTCCATATACTAATTGAAATGGAGACATCCCAATATATTTCTTAGTGCTAATTATGTTAGCCCAGAGGGCATTAATCAACTTCTTATGCCAAGATTTTTTATTTTCCTGCAATAGTTGTTTGATAATGTTGACTAGACTCTAATTAGAAGACTTAGCTAACCCATTCCCTTGTGGATAATAGGAACTAGAGTGTCATAATTTTATATTATACTTATGGAAAAAATCAATCATTCTCTTTCATTTCAACACAACAACATCATTAGTGATGATCTTATGTGGAGAGCCAAACCTAGAAAAAAATATTACCTCCGAAAAACTGAATGATTACAATGTTTGTTTCCTGTTTGGTTGGAATAAGCTCAATCCACTTGGTGAAGTAGTCATTGGCTGTGAATATCCATCTATGTTGACCTGAAGAGATTGGATGGATTTCCCCAATAAAATACAGACCCCACTATTGAAAGGGAACCTCAACTGAAATGGGTTTCAAAGGTAGAGGAAAAAGTTGTCTCTTGCCTTCAAAGCTTTGGCACTAGTGGCATGTGGTAACTTTCTTATGCACATCTGCAATCAAGGTAGTTCAGTTAAAACTAGCCCTCATGATTTTTTTGGTTGTGGTATTCTAGTATAAATGTCCTCCATGGTCTCCTTGATGAAATTCTTCCATGACCCTGTCAGCTGCATCCTTCAACAAACAATTTAGCAAAATACCTCCAACATCTTTCCAATATACAATCTGATCTAAAATGTAGAATTTCATAGCTTTCAACTTGGGAAACCTAGCTTTTGTCTTTGTTAAACCATAAGAAGCTTGTAAATTTTGTAATACAAAGATAATATATTCATACCAGGGAGAGGTAGCAAAGGCTTCTAATATCCATGGAGTTGCCATCTCTTCATGTTCATCAAGTACAACTATAAAATTAATATCTAATACATGAAAATTGGACTCAGCCTTTAGCTTAGCCAATCCCTGACCTTTGATGAGCTTGGTAGGTCTTATCTCAATGTCATATTCTAGGATAATTGTAATCCATTTGTCTCTTCTCCCATCTGGGTCAATTTGTGTAAGGATATCTTTTACCACAACACTTGGAACAAATGCAAATGATATGGGAATGTGTTATGTAAACTCTAAAATATTTCAGTGCATTCACTAAAGAAAAGGCATGTTTCTCCGTGATATTATACTTTAATCAGGCATCCCTTAAGGCTCTCCTGAAGAAAGCTATAGGATGTTCCTATCCTTCACTATTTTTCTTCAACAAGGCAGCTGCAATAGTATGTTCAGATGCAAAAGAGAAAATCATAAAATCCTTTGTAAAGTTAGGGCTAATTAAAATAGGAGCAATGGTTAAAGCTAACTTAACTTCACTAAAAGATTTCTTGGCTTCAGTATTCGATTTTATTTCAATATCTTTCTTTAGGATGTTTGTAATGGCTCTTAAAATCTCGGCCATATTTGGAATAAATCTCCCGAGGAAATTTATCCTATCTATGAAGGATGAATTTCTTTCTATTTTCTGGGAGGGTCAATTTTCAATATGGCTTTGACTCTGTTAGGATCTATCCTTATAACTTCTTTTGAAATAATATGACCTAGAATTTTTCCCTCCTCTAATCCAAAAAGAGTTTTCTTGGGATTCAAGGAGATACCATGTTTTCTGCATTTTTCAAAAACTTTTCTTAAGTATAGCAAGTGTTTTTCATCTGTGTTTGAAAATACAGTAATATCATCTAGGTAAATTACAATGAACCTATATTTCTCATCATCAAATGAAAAATCCATTGCTCTCTAAAAAGTGGCTCCTACATTCATATGTCCAAAGGGAATTTTTATATACATAAAAGGCCCCCAAGGTGTATTAAAAGTTGTTTTGTGTTGATCATCAAGATGAACGAGAATTTGGTTGTATCTCGAGAAACCATCCAGCAAAGAAATTATACTTGAACCAACTACTTTTCGCAAGATGTGATCTAGGAAGAGGGTGGTTGTCCTTGACAGAGATTTTGTTTAGATTCCAAAAAATCTACACAGAGCCTTATTTCTCCTGTTTTATTTCTTGTAGGTACTAGATTAGAGACCCATTTTGAAAATCTTAGAGGTACAACGATTTTTGCATCAAAAAAAATTGACTTCTTTTTATATCAAAGGTAATAAGACTGGATTCACTCTTCTCAATTTTTGTTTGAAGGGTTTTTGATATTCCTTTATGGGAATGGTATGTTGTATGATACTAGTATCATATGATTTTAAATATTCATAGCTCCAAAAAAACACATCATAAAATTAATTAAAGAGTTCAATATATTTTTGTTTTTGTTTAGGAGGTAAGGATTTAGATAGTTTCACAATTTTAGGACTCCCTTCACTTCCTATATTACAATCCTCTACCTCGGCTCCTATTGGTTCTATTTTTGGCTTCTTGGCTACATCGTTGAAATAAAAAAGAACTTCTAATGACACTAATCCTCTTGGAAGCACATTGTATTTTAATTTCAGAAGCTCAATTTCTTCTAGATTGCCATCATTTTCATTTAACACTATTTCCTTTTTATTTTCATCTACATAATTATCTCTGTCAATATGTACACACTCAAATTCATCTTTTAATTGTAAAAGAAATTCTACGTGTTTATCACTGCCAAAAACTTGCCAATATCTTACATTGCCTAGGACAAATGGCCTGTGTTTTATCTCGACCTCATATTTTCTATTAGGATGGAATGGAACCTTACAAGTATTGGTTGAAGTAGCTAAAGCATCAGCTAAAATATCCTAGCCTCTAGGAATAAGAGATAACTGATATTTAGGAAAACATTGAAGAAATTATAAAACTGCATTTCTGTATGATCTTAATCTAGGGTGTTTGGCTGAGTACTCACCTTTAATCTGGTTAATGATGATTTTTGAATCCTCATGCACATAAATGATTTTTTCCCCTAAACTCTTTAAAAGTTTCAGTCCTAATATTAATGCTTCATATTCAACTATATTGTTTGTACATTGAAAATTTAGTTTGTAAGAATGTCCCTTAGCTATATTTGCTTGTGAGTTTATAATGAAAATACATTCCCTTGCTCCTTCCTTACTTACAACCCCATCAAATTCCTTGTTCCATATGGCTTCGCCCTCTTCCTCTAGTTTTCTAGGTTAAAATTTCATTTCCTCTGTCTTACTCAGTTCAACTTCTAAGTGTGAAACTTCCTCCTCTATAGATTCATCATTATACAAAATAAATGATTTTAAATTTGAATGCACATAGTACAAGGGGTAATTGTTTGGTTTTTTCTTGGCTACTAACCATGTACTTCATTAATGTCTCCCTGTATAATCTTCTCTACTAACCAAAAACAAGAATGGTATCATAGGTCATATCCATTTGCAAAGTACCCTATGACTTTGCTCCCCAAGACATTGATAGTAACATTCCATACTTGGGAGGTATGTCTACCACTGCAATATCCATTACCAAACTTTTTGCTGGTATTTTGACCAGTGTAACACATAAATATTTGATGAGGCCTAAGCATCTCACTTTACTGGTGTCAAAAGAATATAAATCTTTGTAGGGTCTTGTTGTGTCTAATCATATCTTCTCCATGATGGCTCTGGGCATCAAATTGTGAGATGCATCAGAATCAAGCATTGCATTGTGCATGATTTTGTCATGAATGTTTAAATTGATATAGAAAGGTGGAACACTACCATCCTGAGACGTCCCTTCAACTTGGGGTCCAAACAAAAACTCAAGTTGGTCATTAGTTAAGTTGAATTTGTCTGTACCTTCTCCTATATTTAGAGCCTTCATGACTTGAGGTCTATATGAATTTTTGTTGATTAATTCTGTGAGAGGAATATAAATTTTCACCTTGGCCAATTCATTTTCAATGGTGAAATATGTATGAGGTTTATCTATCTCTTTGATATTTAGATCCTATTTGTTATAAGTCTCCTTTTGAGAATTATCTTTTGACTGGGTAGCAGAAGGGGTGCCATTTTGAGTTTTCTTGGGAGGATTTTCAACAACCTTTTACTTCTCAAATTGTATTGTCTATGTGCCTCCATGACGGAATTTTAGTATCCTTGTTTATAATCACTTAAATCTAAAGGGAGGACTTCTGGTTGTGATAGCAAGAACAAATCTTGCTCCTCTTTATTTAAGAAAATTTGATCAATTTCATTTTCCTCAAATAAGTTTATTTGATTTTCTTCATGATCCTCCAGGAGCTCATATTCTTCATTTGTATAATTCTCTTGGAAAGGAGGTCTAGTTTACCACTGATCAATTTGGCCTCTTTGTTCTTTCTGTTTAATTTGAGTTGGGTTTCTCCTAAAACCAGGTGATCCAAGTGGCTCCAGAGACACACACATGACAAAGAGGACTCAGGAAAGCTCAAAAATAAAAATGTTCGGATTATGCTTGAACCAGGACCTTCACATAGATCTTGTCGTTCTAATCACGGTGGTGAGAACGGTTCGTCAATTCGAGCTCATATGAGGGAGAAGGAGCCAGTCAAATTTTTGGTCAAAGTTCGGTTGTGGGCCAAGTTTAAGTGTCCTACAATTTGACTGACCCTGAGGCATGAAACCTAGCTCCAAAAATGGTTGAAATTGTGGCCTCGTTAATTTGCCCAATATCCCTTATTTTCTAAATATTTGAGAAACACTCCTATTATAATAAATAATAATATATATATATATATAGATATATATACATATACATAATACATATACACATACAATACACTATATACACATATACATATATTACATATATATAATACCATATATATAATATATATATATATACATATATATATACATATACATCATACATACATACATACATACATACATATATATATATATATATGCTATATATCTATATATATATTATATATATATATAATAATATATATATATATATATATATATATATATATATATTTATATATATATATATATATATATATATATATTATGAGGTGGCAGGCCACCACCCTTGCCACCCCCAAAATATATTACATAATAAAAAACTATTAAAAGGGCCGACGGGCCATGACCTCCACCGACCCAACTGCAAAATATCAAAATTTTAGGTTGGCGGCCATCACCCCGCCAAACCCTCTAACCTCCATCGCATATATACCATTATCATTGAAGGGTCATGGGCGGGCCACCTCTGGTGGACCCGGCCCACACCCCACCAAAAATATCACATGCCATATATTAATGGGCTGGCAGGGATCAAACTCACCCGGCCACGTGGTTGGCCCGAAAAATGGGAGGCCCAACCAATGAACCCTCCATTAAGCATGTACCAACACTCCCATTAATGTGTTAAAACAAACCTTAATGAACCAATAAAACTGCACTTTAAATGAATGCATTATGGAGGGAGATTATGGGGTGGGCCGCCCAATGCGGACCCGACCCCCCAGCAAAGAAATATATATGCAGTTGAAACAAAAGGGGTATTAAAATGGAGGGGTTGGGGTTTGACCACCCAACCTCCTCCTTATAATGTGGAATCTTAACCAATCCACCTAAACCAAATTCTTGGTTAATCCGCCCAAGAATTATTATAAATCTTAATTTGCACAGTGCGCCCAAGGATGGAGGAACCAGGAGCAGGCACGGATTTCGAGATAGAGGAGGCAGAATATTCTTTGATTCCCAAAGATTCTCCGGGGAGGTAAACATTATTTTTGTTGGAACATAGTCAAGTTTATAGTCGCTTTTCATGTTTTTTTGTAAGGATCAGAATGGTGAGGTCAGATTCACTTTTTGAGTTGTAGATTCCTAGTGCACCCATGGAGCAGAATCTTTGAGGAATCTAGGGGGAATCTAAAAGATTCCTTAAGCCCCAAATTCTCAATTTCTCATAATTCAGACCTTTGACAGTCGATTTTACATTATTGGAAACCATAAATCTAATGGTGCGTTCAGATTTTTCATTTTATCATTCTATTATTCAACCACTTTTCTAAGTGGAATGCAGGTGTTAACATTCATGTGATTGATGTCATGAGATCAATGGCACAAACAACTTCAGCAGTTTGACACCCGTTTCTTCAGATGGCCCTTGGTTGTGAGGTATATGTAGTGTGTTCATGTACTTCTTTTACCATGCATTGTGCTGCATAAATCTTTGTTTGATGTTGATGAGGGATCTTGTTTATTACTTTTTTTCATGATTCCTGCTTGATGTGACGTGGAATCATCTATGTGATGTACTTGTTGTCATGATTCATCATGTTATGTTTTGAGATCCCTTTGTTGTATGTTTATGGGATACTCATGTTTTTGTCACGCATGTTTGTGTTGAGATCCTTTTTATGCCATGGTGGGATGCTCATCATGCATGAGTTTGTGTCATACTGATAGGATTCTTTTGATTGAGAGTTCCTATAGTGGAACATCTCTTGGTACCACTCCTGTGTGAGGGCATTTTCCTTGTATGATAGTGACATAAACTCTATGTACATCATCACTATTGACAACACTTAATGCAGCGACCTACACCATCTTTACATCGGGACCCGGAGACGTAGTCCCTCCTGGACGAACTCCGTTATCAATGGCTTATGTTTTTATGTTGCTGATGATTGACATGTTCCTCTTCTTTACAGCATGCACATGTATTCATGTATGTTCTTTTAAAAATGCAATCTAACACATCACGAAAGTAAAAGGTCTTGGAAGGGTCCTTTATCACACCCGGACCCATATCACCAGGATTTATAATTGGAGGGCCATCTTAATTTTCTCTTAGAGGATCTCTATTAGTTAAACTTATCCTTTCCATCATTTTCTCCATTTTTACTAATTTATTCAAATTAACATCTGATGAGGAAGAAGAAGGTTTGTCCTCATTAGTAACTCTCCTCTCAGGTTTTAGTCTGGCCATCTTTTCCAATAGATTTGGTTCTACACTAATTGCATTTCTCTGCATTTCCTCAAGGGTAGAAGGGTTTCTATCTCTAAGTTGGTAATACATGTCTTTCAAATCCATCTAGTAATTTTATTAGAGCTAGTCTTGGTGGGGGTTTTATTGCAGTTGGGATAGAATTGTAAATGTTATTAAATCTTGTATAATAGTCTTGGACTATTTCACCAGGGGCTCTCTTTATACTCTCATATTCATCCAAGATTTGGAGAGGATTCTTCTTTACTTCCCATATTCTCAGGAAAGTTTTGTGAAATTGTGCAAGATCTAGGATAGAGGAAACTGGCAATGATTTAAAACATTTCTTAACTTCTCCTATGAGATTTGGGCAAATAGTCTCGACTTCACATCATAATCATAAATTTCTTGCAAATATAAATAATCATTCATTTTGTCTATATGACGTTGAGTAGTGATTGGCCCTGTGCCATCAAATTGAGGTATTCTACTTTGGTAATCTTGTGGCATGGCATTGAGTTTTCCAGGTAAAACTAGGGGCACATAACGACCTACCATGATAGGTAAATGAGAGGAAGATGTAACGACAATAGATGTGGATGTTGAAGGTATTAAAGGGGGTGGGATGGTAGTTTGTTGTGTTGGTGTAATGGTGGTAGGGAAAGTAGATGAAACAGGTATACTGGTGATAGGGGGAATTACTAGAGGGATAATAGTAATTGGGGGAATCTCTGGAGGGATAAAAGTATTAGGTGGAATTATTGGTGGGATTGGGGATGAAGCAGTAGAAGAAGAAGGTGAAGATTCAGGCGATTTAAGAGATTTTTCGCACAGCCTAATCTAATTCAGATACCAACAATTCAAGCTTATTAATTTTTTTGATGACATCTTCATCAGAGTCTGGATTAACAAATTGATGCTCTGAAATGTACAATTTTTTTTATTTTTTATTTTATTATTATCAAAAACAATTTCAGGCACAAAGTTGTCAGATTTAGTACGAAAGAGGCTATGTTAAAAAGCTAAATCAAACTCAATATCCTCTAAGTTACTAAAATTTCAGGAAGGGAATTAAGTCTGGGTAGTGGATTATTATTAGCTTGGCTCTCGGTTAAACTCTTCTTTCTGAGAATTTTTTCAAGATTATATACAATTTTTGGTGGTTTAGGATCTGGATTAGCTCTAGTGTATATATTTTTAGGAGCCAGATCTACAACAATATATTTAAAGATATAAAGTATGTACAACTTTTAAATGAAAAAAAAAACATTAAATAAGATTTAATTCATAGTCGCACACTTGAAATAACTTTAAGCTATAAAATAAAATTCACCAGGGAAAAAATTGAATTCATATTAGATTTTTTCAAAGTTCCCTACTATGGTCGTCAAGATGCTATCACTCCATAATTTCTTGAGGTTATGAAAGAAACCTAGAGGTAACCATAGAACCACTTTATTCTTAGAAGCTAGCCCTTCTAAACTCAGAGAGGGATCTCTCTATTGGTTTTAGTTTTGTTGTTGTGGGATTTTAAGCTAGTTATTAGGCTATTGCATCTTTGAAGCTTTGCAGAGTGAAAGAGAGGAAAAGATTCAGATTCAATTAAACATAGAGCATTTTAACATGAATTCTATATTTAATCTCAATTTGAAAACATATATATTTCTTATAAGCCATGACAAAGTGTAATTAAACAAGTTCAGCCCTTCATATTCTTTTAAACAATATAGATAAGAAAGACATATGAAAAATAGAGATATAACGAGTTTACAAGAGAAAAACATCACCAATTTCCCTGACACATGAATCTTGGAATGATCTTTTATATTAATGAAATGATCACTTTTAGCTCAGTGGACAAATTTACATCAAAGTATTCTTTCTTGATACAAGTACCAACATTTGTACTTCGATTTATGAAGTACTTATACAAAACTTATCAAAATATCTTGATTTGTAATATCAATATTTTTTACAAAATATCTTAAAAACAGTTTACAAAAATAGTACATAAATATAGGCAACTAAAACTCTTGTAGTCCTCTGGCACTATCTTTGAGGATTGCTAGTGATGACTCAGCCTAAAAAAGTGTTGCTTTGTTGTTGAAGGTGAATTTTTTTTTACCCAAGTAATTGTCACAATTTGCCCTATCTATCTTCATCTAGAGTGGTGAATTTAACTAGCTTCCTATAGGTTTCATCCACCTCGGTGTACTTTTGAAAAGTAGGTTTGACAATGAATAAATACTTTGTCTCTTGTTTGATAAGCAAGTTGAAATCCAAAGCTTCCATGAAGGATTTTTCTGTGATGCTTCCTTTGATGGTGGACAAATTTAACTTATCCCTGGCTATGGTATATAACTTATGGTGATAATATTCTATCTTAATCAACTTATCTCCAATTCCTATCAAAACTAGCAGCCCCTTCCGATTCATTACATTGAATTTCCCATGAAACTTTTGAATGCTAGCCTCTAAATTGTGAAACTTTTTCTCCAATTGTAGCATCAGGCTTATTTTTGTAAGGACCCTCCTCAATTTTTCTTTGTCCTGTATGCAATCTCAAACTCCTCCAATTCTTCTTTGGTCTTCGATTCCAAAATCCAGATTAAAGTAGTGGCTTCACCTAGATTCTATCCTAAATCTTATTTCACCTCTTCAATGAATTCTTTAGATCTCTTTACTAATTCCTCCTGCTAAAAAATAATCTCAATAGAGGGCCATATTTTAGTTATGGCCTCATTTATTTCTATCAAAATACTTTCTTTTGCTTTTTCTAGTGTTTGTGCCATTGCAAACTCATTTTCCAATTGTTCAATTTTCTAGGTTAATCTATGAGTCTTTAGCAGCTCTGTTAGGTACACATTGTCAATTTTCAACTTTTGCTCCCTGAGATTATTTAGTTGAGATTTCAGCTTCTCAATTTCTTGTCCTCTGATGGAAAGGTCTTGGATTGCATTGACTAGTTCTCCTAATGAGTTAGTATACTATCCTTGTACTATGATGGTTGTTGAAGTGGATGCCCCTACTGTTGATGTACACGAAATAGGAACTTCTATGAGTGGAATGGTTGCCGATTGTGTTGATTGTTCTCTCTCCTTCAAAAGCCTCTCCATCTCAATCTCCATTTCTTTTATCTTTCCACTTTGTTCAATAATAATTATGGACATATTTTCCTTATATTTCTCTAACTATCCAACTTATTTTTTCTGTGTGTCTTCAGTGGATGGAAGATTAATCTTCTTCTTGAGTGTTGCAATTTTATCATTCTTCCTTCTAATGATTTCTTTTGCAACTTTCACATTACTGGGATAATATCCCAGTTTAATTACTAGATATTTTAAAGACTTCCTTTTTGTGTCTTTAGCTAGAGAAGAGATATTTTCTAATTTTAGTTGGGACTAAATGTTGTTGACCAAAGCTTGCAACCTAGAATCTTCCATTGCTAAAGTTTTCAAGGTCAAATACAACATTTACCTTGTTTGTTTATGCAAGTCTATTTGATCAATTGGATGAAATTGGTCAACATTAAAGGAAAAGATGGAATTCTTGTAATCTTCTAGAGTTTTAGGAAAAGGAACTTCAGCTTGGAGGAAGGATATCTACATTTTTCCTTTATCTGTGTCAAAGGCAGAGAGTAGCCTATGTTGTGAGGATGTCGTTTGCTTCCGAAACTGTGTATAAGTTGTAGCTTTTAACATCTCATTTTTCTTATTAATCTCTTAATACTTGGAAAATATATTTGGTTCAACTTGGTCATGAACCAATTCCCTTGACTGAGAGGTGTCTAGTGGCTCTTGGGAGGCCGAAGAGGATGGAGTTCCTATAAAAATATCTTCATTTCTAGTAGAAGTATGGGGGCATGTCAAAACAATGGTGGACTGTACATTTTCCTCCTCCAAACATTCTCTAGCTAGATTGACTTTCTATCTCTTGTTGTAAATTTTGAATTACTTTCCCTGGATTTCTATGACTAAAGGTGAAAGATATTTTCTTCGCCTCTTGTCCTACTTCTCCTGTGTTGTTGGATTCTGTGATGTATTTGTTGAGAGTACTTGTTCTTCTACCACTTGTAAAGTATTCTCCAACCATTGATCCTGATTCATATACTTTGCTATTTTTGGCCTCAGAGTATGAGTGTAGGGAGTAGTCTTCTCTTCTACTCTCGGATTTGAAATTATTCACAAGGGGTCAGATGACCAGGTAATGCTAGGTTTATTCATCTGCTTAAGGAGAATTTTTGCTTCTTTGGCTATTGCCTTGGTATTGCAGATAAAAGGGAAAACCCATGTTTTTATTTTAAATTGAGATTTCTTCTTGGTTTTCACAAATTGTGGCTTATCCATGTTAATCACATGTCTGATATACTCTAGTGAGAAAATTCTCATTGGGACAAACTTGGGCAACCTGTATTGTGGAAATACACACCCATACACTCTGATTTTTGTATGATTCTGGCATAGGTACTAGTCACCTATTTTGATTTTCTCACTGAGATGAAGAAATGTTTTTATCTCAATTCCTATCCTTAGCTCAACATTACTATTCAATAGGAAAGAGACTATATATAAGAATTGGTCAAGATATTCATTGAAGGTAAATTCATTGGAATGCTTCCTTACCAAGGAAGTCCAGTGAATTACAGATTAGACATTTCCTTGCTCATTCAATTTCTGCAATGGAAAGTGAAACCTGTCTACCTGATGGTATAAAAATAAATAGACTAGAACTGAAGCATATTTGATTGTTCCCTCTGTAGAAAACTTTAGGAACTTCTCATGGATTACATCTACTAGAAACTCAATGTAGTTGAATATGGTTGAAGTCTTCTTGCCTATTGAGAAGACTGGCAAAAAACCTATGATGGCCTCATCAACCCATTGATCAGATTGATATGCCAATAAGAAAGAAGTAATGGAGATAATATGTCTTTTCATCTCAGGAAACATGGAGGATGAATATGGGGGATTTTTCTTAGGAAATTGAGCATCCTCAGGGAGAAATGTTTCAAAGGTATTTGTTCTATGTGGGAAAGTGAGGTTCTTGTAGAGCTCCATGAGGGAATCTATTGAAAAAGGTTTCAGAGGGGCAGATTTTTGAATTTGGAGCATTTGGTAAATGGAATCAGAGGTAACAATGAGAAGGATATCATTGTTTTGGGCCACAATTTCCCTCTGACTTAGAATGTATCAGAAGTGGAACCTGTTTAAAATGCAACAAGATGATGGAGCTTAGTGAAAAGAAGTCGCCTTCACTAAGTGGGCCCGCAGGCTATTTTTGGCGCAAAGTCTATTTTTAGACTATGTCTATTTTTAGACATATGGATCATGGTCTATGAGTTGCAGGATGCTATTTGTGGATGATTGGTAAAGTTGGTAAAAATAGATGGACCTCTATTTTTATACATATCGGCAGAGTCTATTTTTAGAGTGCCAGGCTAAAAATAGATCAGTTGAATATTATTAGCTCTTAATAATATTTGGACTACAAACATTATCTTATTCTCTTGGAGCACTTAAGTTCGAGCTACGGATGTGGCACATGCAGCTGCCAGAAGGAAATACGTGGTTCTTATGGGTTACTTGAGCTATTTCCTGAAGGAATTTAGTTAGAACTCAAGTGGTTGAGTTTCTGTGGAGTTGATTGAGGAGTTGATGGAGTTGTGTTCAGTTTGACTTAGTTGAACTAGTTTTATTTAGTCTAACTGATCAATAGACTAAGTTTTGAGTGGTGTGAATTAGTTATTAATTAATTCACTAATTATTAACTCATAAAGCAACTGAACAATACATCAGTTAACTCAGTGCATGGACAGTTCAGTGGAGACAAGTGTTAGAGGTGAGTGAAAGGGCAAGACAGCTGTCAGTTGTGACTATAGTTGTTCATGTGATTTGCACAATCAGTGGGATTGAGTTGCCAATGAGGATTGTGTAGTGTTACACAATGGAAATATGAGTTTGGTTCAGCCATTTTCATCTATTCTCATGCATGATTGCGCAGTGGAGGCAGGCAAGCAGCGGAGGTTATTTGAGCCAGTGATTGATTCAGATCTGAGCTAGTTTGTGTGTAACAGGTGGAGATAGTACTAATTACTTGCGAGGAGTATTGTACTATGTATTGTTACATGTTCTCAAACAATATAATATACAGATAGTTGGGGGTTTCAGCTTTATGCTTTCCCTGGGTACATGCTGTGTTGATATGTGCGATTGATGCTTCAATGTGTGCATGCGAATGTTTCTTAATACTGCTAAATTGATGATCAACTTAGAGGAGGTTATGTATTATGCATGATTCTGCAAATAATGTATAATCAGGATAATCTTTGTGAATAAGTGTCATATTATTCATGAAATTTCTACAGAACCATGAAATAAATTCAAGGAAATGGTAGGTTTCATGGAAATGAATTGCAGTAGCGAAGAGTCCCACAAACCCAATTCATCACTAAGATCAATAAATTTCTATTTTAACCAGTTGTGGAGTTCATAGAGCTCGAAATCATAACTAGTTTCAAGGATTTTATACTCTTGGTCTTCTAGGGGTTAGTGATCTAAATCAATTACAGGGGGTAGAAGGGGGTTTTCTTCTGTAGATTTATATTTTCCTTTAGGGGCCATGCTTGAAAGGAAAGAACAAGGAAGTTTGGAATTACCCAGGAATTTACTGGACGAAAACTAATGTTTTCGTATAGTGGTAACTTGCTTGCTAAATGGTTATTGTGACATGTTCTTGTTTGCTGACTGGGCCCTGTAACAATTATTCTCTCTCGGTGTCTTAGAAAAATAAAGAAAAAGGTTGTTGGAGAGGTAAATCCCCTCTACGGATAGAGGCGATCCCTACTAGCCTAGAACGGGTCTAGCAACAATCAAACAATGCTATCACGCAAGTTCCTAATTGAAAATAAAGAGTGGGTGATGAAGACCTACTTGAGATCCAACGCTTCAGTTCGTAGGAGAGATGGCGCTCGCGTTCCTTTGCCTTGGCCGGTCACGATCCTCCACTATCCACGTGAATGGACACCTGCACACAAAGAGAACAAACACAAACCCAGGCGTGAAATCCAATATATGAAATTATACATTAGTCAGGAAGGATATAATTCAACATCAATCATTACAAGTACAACGAGAATGGAACCATAATGATAGTCATCTATTTATTAATATTCAACAAAGGAGAATACAACCAGCGTCCTGACGTCAAGTCCTCCTTTGGTTGGGTGCTCAGCTACACAAGTCTTGCAAAAGCTTGAAGGGATGAGGGACAAGCTCTCTCTCTTTAGTGACAAAGTCTCCTTACTTAGGGAAAGCCTTATGGATACAAAGAAGGCTTCTTGCAACTCCAACCTTAAGATGTCTTCCTTTCAGCACAAATATTACCACAAGAGTCAAAGCTATTAGAACCAGAACTATCAGAAATAGAACTAGAACTAGTTTGCTCAAGCCATGGGAACAAGATTTTATAGAAGAGAAGGAAGAGATAAGGTGAATCCCCCACAAACATGGATTTGGCTTCATCACTTGGAAACTTCCATGGAATGGTGGCAAACAACTTTCCATCCAAGGAGATTCGAAGCCAATCCATCCTCACTCAACTTGGAATCAGTTTGGTGAATGAGGTGGATAGAAACTTCGGAGGTTTGAGTGGTTAAGAATTTTGCCCAAACTGGTTGGCGCGATTGCGACTCTGAGACAAAGCGCCAATGGCGCGCCCTTTCTTTAGGATTTCCCCCATTGGCGCGGGCATAACACTTGGCACCCGCGCTAATGTAGAAAGGGTTGTTTTTAGGGGCAATGAGCAGGAGATGTCTTAAGGGCATATGAAGCTCATTTTTAGAGGTAAATAAGGAAAGTGGTTTCAAGGCTTGTCACTTCTCACAAGTCCCGGAATGGGTCCTCCAAGATGCAGGAGAGGGGTAATAGGGACGGTGACAAACGGTGACAAATTACTGTGTAACAGATGCCCCCTAAAGCATGAGGCCCGAGAGAGAGGGGTGAAGTGCTTTACAAGAACATGTGTGACTGAAACACTGCCGCCGGAGAACCTGCGAAAAGAGGTACAACTGATATCTCAAGTACATGATATATGTATGTGGTATGGGCGCAGCCATCCGTAACAGAGTATAAAACTGGATCCCAGGCATGGACGCAGCCATCCGATGAGGATCTATAAATGAACTCAGGTATGGTCGCAGCCATCCAAGGAATGAGTCACGTAATGATTACAAAAATCCACAAAATGCAACCCGGACGTAAAACATGCACAATACGGGGTCTTGCGCTCCAACTCGACCCAAACACAGTACAAGTTCAAGAATGTGAATATAGGATTCGAAGTCGAACATGCATGAACATCGTCTGATTACCAGCCAATGATGAAAACTGTTAACAGACGTGAGAGGTGCCACCAATAATGACGATGTCCTCAAGGTACTATAGGTACACTCCACGGCGTGCGAATAAATGAGCCGGTGTCGAACACCCGTAGAGTCATCCGATCAGAGGCCAATGATGAAAACCTCACGTCGAACACGAAGAACCTGCCATTGAGGGATGCAGGCTCCAAGGTACCTGAAGGGAGTCTCTAGGTCACTTTCCTGGATGATGAGCTGATGTCGACAGGAAGTGATCTTCGTCGAAGGTGGGCCATAATGATTCCCACATCATCGACACGAGACGGAAAGAGGCAATATGTTTTGTGTGAGATATCGAAGGGAGGTTGAGTATTCTTGCAGAGGCCAAATTCTCTTGAACATATCGGCGACACAACGACGGATTTGGCAGTATTTGAGGTCAAATGATCAGGGGTCATGATGGCAAGACGATGAGCAGATGAATGGTCAAATAGGATAACCCAAACCCATGGAGGCAAATGTGAAACGAGATGAGCTGTCCCCACCCAGACACGAATGCAAACAGTGCCATGTTCAAGAGCGACATACTGCCAATGACGACGATTATGATTCCTTTATTTCCCCCACCATTTCTGGCGAGTACCCCGGTTATTTTTGGATGACAAGCTTGAAGGGGATAGCATATGCTTGAGGGGCGTCATTTTGACGGAATCGGATGTCATTAAGTTTTAACGAGTCTGACAAAGGAATAACTCGGTGCCTTTTCATGTTTAGAGAGTTTGAAAAGACAGCGAAAAGAAAACTCCAGGGGTGTCCTTTTTCGTAGAGTTGTGTCTCTCGAGCCCGAAAAAGTATAAAACCATGCTCGAAAGAACCGCCCGATCATTCCGACCGAGGAGTACGTTTCATAAATAGTGACATCGATCCGAAAAAGTAAAAAAACGATCAATATCACGTTGTTTCTTTCCCGTTAACGAACCTGAAACGACAAGGGTCCGACAATCTTTTCATTTTTACACGGTCGGAAAAGGGTTTAAAGACGTCCGCCTCTCATTTACATTTAACGAGTCGAGAGGAAGAACTCGGCAATATTTTCATCTTGAAACGGTTAGAAAAGAGCTGAAAGAAGACCTCCATTTTTATTCTCTTTAGCGAGTCAAAAAGGGAAAAAATACTCGGCAATCTTTTCATATTTTACG
>APFE030616568.1:920-18046 GCA_000404065.3 Pinus taeda | reverse complement strand
CATGTTGAGGATGTTTGTCATGCATCATAGAGGAGGTGAGAGGAGTATCTTCCACTGGTATAATTTTCATGAAATAACGAGGATTGGTAGTCCTTGAAAATGAGTCGATTTGAGGATCTCTATTGATTAAAGTTGTAATACTCCCATCTGGTTGAGCGATCTAGTGAAAAAAGTGTAGATCGTATGATACATGTTTGTAGAGATGGAACATGAAATGTCGGCTATGAAGAAGAATCTAAAGGAAGCACTGGATAGGTAGAATACTTGTGGAGATCAGCACAAAGCTTTCAAGGAGTTTCAGGTTGGGGAGCATGTGTACTTGTGCATCAAGCCCAAGAAGAGCTCCATGAGGATTTGATCATGTGCTAAGTTGGAACCTCGGTATTTTAGGCCTTTTGAGATCCTTGATAGGATTGGAATAGTGACCTATGGACTTGCATTGTCGCTAATAGTGAAAGTCCATGATTTTTTTCATGTTTCATTAATTAGAGTATATGTGAAGTATGTTGATGAAGTGATTGACTGGTTTGTATTGCACGTCAAACCAAAAGGACAATTCCATTCAGAATCTCAGTGCATGTTATAACAAAATATGATCATCCTATGGAATTAAGCAATCATGCAAGATAAAGTGAAGTGGAAGCACTATGGACCTGATGAAGCTACATGGGAGATAGTTGATCAGATGTGAGCTATGTATCCTTCTCTATTAGTTGATTGAGTGAATGTATTGTGATGTATGTGTTTGATGTTCTGCTTTGATTATGTTTATATATGCATATGTATGTTGTAAATATTGCATCGATTTGTGTTATAAAGCTCAAATAAGTGGTATGGTGTTCATGGTACGTTTGTTATGACTTCAACAAATGGATATGATGTAAATCTTGCATCAAGTTATGTTATAAAGCTCAATGGGAAACATGCTTTTACTGGTATATTAGTGTCATTGATGGGAATCACTTGTGTTTAGTTAATGGCCATTAAAATTGGCAAATACATTGGCAAAGGAAAAAGGGCATTAATTGATATCTATTTATGAAAATAAAGGAAAATAAGAGAAAATGTAGATGAAGGGTCACATATTTTCATGAGGAGGAAATTGAAGAGAAAATAGAGGAAAATGAAGAAAAATAGAGGCATCAATAATAAAAATGCATCACAAATGATTAGTTGATGGTTTTGTTAGTTTTGTTAGTTTTAGTTGTGGCTCTCTCATTTCATTCACTCTCTCATACACTCTAGTAAACTTAGAGTATTTTTGGAGCATGCTTGGAGCACACTAATATTCACTTGGATTGGAGAAAGAAGGAAAAGGAAGCAAGGAAGCACAAGGAGACATTGAGATCAACAACTATAGTTGGATTACTTGCAGGTTGTAGGTTGCATGTATGAACTCCTTGTTGATTTTTGGATGCATGGTATATGCATGTGATTATCTAGTCATGTGTTGTCATTAGCATGGAGGATTTCCTAGATTCACAGTGATTTGAGCCTTGCCTTTCCATTTCCTAGGTAGCCATAACATTGTGAAATTTTCCACTATCTTTTTTCTGATTAGCTCTCACGTATTTCCTATGGTTTTGGGTTGGAACGAACTGTCTAGATGCCTATAATAGCTTGGGTTGAGTTACCAGTCCTAGAGCCTAGGTTGGGACAAACGCTCTGGAGCCTTTGGTGGGTTGGGTTATTGGTCCCTAGAGCTAGGTTGGACAAATGCTCTAGAGCCCTATGACAACTATGGGTTGAGCTACTAGTTCCTAGAACCTTGGACAACTTGGGTAGGGACTAATCTGGTTGTGGTTAGTGATTTCAAAACCATAGACGTGGATTCAGTTTGGTTGAGGGTTGAGGTGGTTTCGCCTCTAGACATTAGGGGAATTTTGAGGTCTAAAATGGGCCTCCTAAGGAAATTATAAAATAATAGATGGAAATAATAAAATAAGATTAGATTACATCATCAAATTTTAAAGGGAAAAAATAAAAAACTACTTTTTCAACTCGTATTTTCAACTTATCTCCCTATGGGTTTACTCAAATTTCGATCGAAAACACTCATTGGATGAAAAAATTAATTCCTCATTTAATGAGTATCCAAATTGCATACTTTCGATGGACCATACTACACGAAAGAAAAGAAATACATTAAAAATGTGATTGCAATCATGTTTTTTCATGTACTTATCATTTTTCTTGTAACAAGGTCCATCGAAAGTATGCAACATGGGTACTCCTTGGATGAGGAATTACATTTTCATGCAATGAGTACTCTTGCTGTAAATTTGAGTAAAACCGTAAAGAGATAATTTGAAAATACAAGTTCAAAAAGTAGTTTTAGTATTTCATTTTTTTAATCTTTTTACTTTTTAACCCCAAAATGGTGAATCATCCCCCATGGTTGACAAAATTATCTTGAATCCTATTGTTTCTCATAAAGTTTATTTTGGTTGTACATTTTTCTTATGAGACCCATTTTAGACCTTAAAAGTTCTTTAATCAGCCATGGTCATTTTTTTCTTGGTTTATTTCATGATATCCCACATTGATGCTTGGAATATGGTGCAGGGTGATTGGATGAAGAAATATTTGGTTTAGCCAATATATAGTTGGGTGGTACAAGGAATTCCTTGACATAGTTGACATTTTCATATGTTAATATGAGGTATTTTCCTATTGTGATTCATGAGACCTTGTGTTGGTTATCATGTTGATGTTTGTGGTTGGTTTGTCATGGTTTGTATGTTTGTTATTAGATAGTTATATGATGGTTAGATTATGTATACATTCTATGGCTATTGTCATGTTTTCACTTATTAATGAATGACTAATGAATGCATGGAATAATAAGTGTTATTGCAACTATATGGAGAGGGCATAGAGCCTTCTTGATGATTCTATGGTGAGCTTATTGAATCTATAAAAAGATATGTATTTATGACTTACAGGTATGATGGAGGTGGATATTGGTGGCCACTTACCTATTCCACCTAGACTTCCAGTCATTTTTATCCATTTCCTTGATTATAGCAACATTTACTATTTTTAGTAGTTTTCTGGATCTTGAACTTCTGGAGTTCTTTTGACCCCCTAAACAGTGTTTTTTTGAGCTTAGCCATAGGCTTGTGGAAAATAATATAATACTCAAACAGAAATTTCCAACGAGGTTTTGTACTCATGAAACAAAGATCATATGACCAAATTACAACCCTAGGAAGTTAGCTTCCCAACTAACCCCAAACAAGCCCACAAACAATTGTTGTTCCATCTCCTAGGGTTAGGGTTTTGGTTGTTTCTGGTTTTCCCTTGTTGTTCAATAATAAAAAACCCCTTGAGCCTCGTTGTACCACAGTTTAGAGTGACGTAGCTACCACATCTCTTCTCATAGATAAGTTGCCATTGCCCAAGCTAGTTTATTTCCAGTTTGTATGTAAGAATATTTCAACTCTTTGACATTAATGAAATGAAGTTTTATTTTTACTACATATCTACGTTTATGTTCTTATATGTATTATGTTTCATTCCTATGTAAGTTCGGATCAAGGTACTATGTACACAAAGCATTTGTATAAATGAGTAATTTGGACCTTCAACTTCCCAGGGTCATAACTTTGGCATATGATCTCTGTTTGACTATCACAATACCTTGTTTCAAAGATCTCCATGAGGACACTAGAAACAAAATGAGTTTGAAATTCTTTAGCACTTTCCTAATCTCTCCATTTTCGCCAAAAATGGCATTTAGGTCTTTAAAACGGCCTCAGAAATTTAGGACCCAAAAAACTGTCAAAAATAGAAAGTTGTGTTAAATTTAAAGAAACTAAACTAAAAAGTAATAGTGTTGGTTCAAGTTAGGCTAATAATAATGTGATTATGTGTCAGTGAGTGTTTTCGCTTAGTTCTGGACATGTGGAACCCATTTTCCATAAGTGTATCTTACACAGTAACTCTCAACTCATGTGTATCCTGGTAAGCAATACAAAGTAAATAAATGTGGGGTGGGGTGTTAGAAATTGGTATTAGAGTGAGGTTGCAGCACTAGACCTCATGGTAAAAGTGCTTTTCATGAATGCATGCCAGTTTTCTACGTGTTTTGTATGCATGCATTGTAGTGGTTATAGTTAACATGTATATTGTTAGTGTTACATTATTGTGTTGTTGTGTATGATGATTGATGTGTTAATGTCATTAAGTATATATAAACATGTATCATGCTAATCTAAACTAATTTTTGTGGATGAGATAACCTCCCTAAACTTCATAAGTTATTATTTGATTATGTTTTTATTAGTTCATCTGACAAGGCATGTTTGTAGGAGGCAGAAGATAAAATATGACTAGAAGAATGGTGGATCATAGTTCACATTTCTCTCCCTGTAGATCAAAAGAACAACAAGGTGATGGGTACTCCTTTGACATAGTAGATACATTAAGAAGTTTGAAATAAAAAATAAAAAAATGCAAAGTAGTCAAAAACAGGTTGATTGAGGCACAAGAAAGACTTGCTAGGGCACAAGAGAAGAAATTATAAATTAATGAAGTGATACTTTAGATTTTATCAGACTTGTAGAGACAGGGACCACTTAGGATCAATCATGAATAGGAGGAAATAAGTAATTGGGAATATGGAAACAACCCTTGATCATGATACAAGTTGGATACAGAGCATATAGTCAGAGATGGAAAAGTTCTAGATACACTTGATAGAAGGGGTAGTGATCATGGGTTCTACTATAGTTCCAGTTTAGAGAGACATCATCATCATCATCGCCATCATACATATAGGAGGAGTGACAAGCATGACTTTCCAGATGATTTAAAGAAAGCAAAGTCTCCTGCATTTAATGGAGAAATGAAGAAGTCATAAGATGCAGAAGCCTGATTACTTGGGATAAATATTTTTTTAGATTGCATGATTATTCGGAGAACACGAAATCCATGTCAATTGATTTTAGTTTCAATGGTGAAGCATACATCTGGTGGGAAGATGTGAATAATTTTAGAGGCGTTTGAGAATAGGAGGTCACTTAGAGGGAGTGAGAGAGACCTTTTAGGAGGAAGTATCTATCAGAAAGGCACTATGATGACAGCGCAAAGGAGTTTTATGAGTTGAAGATGAAATATATGATCAATGAGGAGTATAATAGTAGATTATTGGAGTTTTGAGATATGTTCCTTATCTTAAGGACGAGAAAGAAAAGATTCAGATATTCATCAGTGGGTCGCCAATATCATTCAGAGACATGATTGAGTTTGATGAGCCAAGATCATTGGAAGAAGCCACCTGGAAGTTAAAGCATTATTATGAGAAATAAAATCATAGGCCTAGGTCTAAGTAATATTGTAAATGGAATGAGATGAATAAAGGAAAGTGGGCTAAGAAGAGAGGAAAGCCTTAAGATACATATGATAAGGAGAATCCAATGTCATATAAGAAGTTCAATGCAAATGATAGAGGACATAGGGCTCAGACTAAGGATAATGACAAAGTTGATGGTAGGAAACCTTTGAGATGTTGTGCTTATGGTGGAGAAAATCATAGGAGAGATTGTCCACAACATCAGGGTGGAAATCCTCAAATATGCCTGGATATGCCTGACAGGAGGGGTAGTGATCATGGGTTCTACTCTAGTTCTAGTTCAAAGAGACATCACCATCATCATCACCATCATCCATACATGAGGAGTGAGAAGAGATACTTTCCAGAGGAATTCAAGAAATAAAAGCCTCCTACATTCGATGGATAAATGAAGAAGTCACAAGATACATAAGCCTGATTACTTTGGATAAATATTTTTATCATATTGCATGATTATTCAGAGAACATGAAAAATAAGTTAACAACATTCAGTCTCAATGGGAAATAAAACATCTGGTGGGAAGATGTGAAAAATGTTAGAGGCATTTGAGAAGAGGATCTCACTTGGAGGGAGTTAGAGAGACTCTTTAGGAAGAAGTATATATCAGAAAGGTACTATGATGACAATGCAAAGGAGTTTCATGAGTTGAAAATGAGTTCTATGATCTATGAGGAGTATAATAGTAGATTCTTGGAGCTTTTGAGATATGTGACTTATCTTAAGCACAAGAAAACAAAGATTCAAATATTCATGAGTGGGTCACCAATATCATTTAGAGACATGATTGAGTTTGATGAGCCGATATCATTGGAAGAAGCCATATGGAAGTTGAGGAACTATTATGAGAAATCAAAGCATAGGCCTCAGTATAAGTAATATTGGAAATGGAATGAGACGAGTAAAGGAAAGTTTGCTAAGAAGAGAGGAACGCCTCAAGATACAGATTGCAAGGAGAACGTAGTGTTGTATAAGAAGTTCAATGCAAATGATAGAGGACATGGCTCTCAGACTGAGGAGTAGGAAAACGCTAATGGTAGGAAACCTTTGAGATGTTGGACTTTTGGTGGACAACATCATAGGAGAGATTGTCCACAATATCAGGGTGCTAGGACTCATATATAAAATGTTGAGGAGGCACAAAAAGTTAGGGATGTTGGATAGAGTATTCCTTGCATTTAAGCAGTAGTTGATAATAGTTAGGCTGGCCATTAAGAATCTATTATCGATATGGAAGGTAAGCTTTGTGGTTAATTTATTTCTATTTTGATTGATCCTAGATTTAAATATAGTTATATCAGTCCTGGCCTGGTGGATAAGTGTTGTTTGAGTAAAAAAGTGCATGAAAAATCTTGGTTGGTGCAATTGGCTACAGGGAACAAGAGAAGACTTCATCATTGGGTGAGATCTTGTGCAATTGAGCTAAATGGTATGCCTACATCAACACATCTAAATATACTTCCTTCAGGGTCATATGGTTTTCTTTTGGGTATCGATTGGCTATTCATTCACAACACTAAAGTTGATTTATATGACAGGGCTATGGAATGTCTGGATGATGATGGTGAAAGAAGAATCTTGTAGGGAGAGAAGACGTGTACAATAGTGAGAATGGTTGCATCTATGCAGGCAAAGCATAGTTGCCAGAAAGGATGTATATTGTTTGCAATGCATATTTCTAGTGATAAAGGTAAGGACATTGAGGATGATGAAGTCCTGAATAAGTACTTGGTTTTATTATAGTTTGAGGATGTGTTCCTTGCTGAGATTCCATAGTTAGCACCCCATAGGGAGGTGGACTTGTCTATTGAGTTGATGCCAAGAGAAGAATCAATATCAAAATATCCATACAGGATGAGCACTCCAAAGTTGGTAGAATTAAGGTGGTATCTTAAGGAAATTCTTGATGAAATATACATAAGGACAAATGCATCACCTTGGCATGCACTAGCTTTGTTTGTAAAGAAGAAAGATGGTACTCTCAGGTTGTGCATTGATTACCGACAACTTAACAAGGTAACTATCAAGAATAGGTATTTGTTGTCGAGGATAAATGACCTATTTAATTAGTTGAATGGAGCAATAATGTTCTTGAATATTGATATAAGATCAATATATCATCAAGTACACATCAAATAAGAGGAAATTTACAATACTGCATTTTGTACTAGGTATAGGAATTATGAGTTTGTTGTGGCTCCTTTTGGTTTGACTAATGCTCCAACTACTTTCATATGTTTGATGAATGGTGTGTTGTGCCCTTATCTAGGCAAGTTTTTGATAACATTCATTAATGATATATTGATATATTCTAAGAATGAGGAAGAGCATGCAAAACCGATGGCAGAAATGTTAAGGTTGATGAGAGAGAATAATTTGTATGCCAAGCTCATCAAGTGAAATTTCTTTTAGGCAGAAGCTCATTACCTGTGACATGTTGTTTTCAAGGAAGGCATAATATGGGATCCATAAAATATTAGAGATATGATGGATTTGCCTACTCCTAGGAAGGTAGATGAGGTGAGATCATTCATGGGCTTAACGGGTTACTACAAGTGGTTCATCAAGAACTTCTCGTGTATTGGTTATCCTATTAAATCTTTGCAAAAAAAAACAAATGAAGTTTGAATGGAAAGAGGAGTGTGCAACCAAATTTGAGTAGTTGAAGCATTTTCTTAGAAATGCTCCAATCTTGAAGTTTACAGATCTGAATAAAGAGTTTGTGGTGTGCAAATATTTTTGCAGGAAAGGACTTAGAAAAGTCCTGGTGGCAGAAAGTATGTTATGGTTCAAGGAAACTGAATGAGCATGACTGAAACTATATGACTTAGGTTCTCGAGTTGGAAGCTATCATTCATGTCTTGAATATTTGAAAGAATTATCTTCTTGGTAGGGGATTTGTTCTAATGAGTGATCATAGTGGGCAAGCTAGATGGTTGGCTACCCTTGGTTATTTTTACTTTGAGATTAATTAGATTAAGGGAAAGGAGAAAAAGGTCGCAAATGCTATTAGTAGGAGAATACATGTGAATCATATATAAAATATGAGTGCATGTGGGACATACTTGCAGGAGTGGGTCTTGCATGCAGGGAAACATGATGAAAAGTACCAGAAGCTTAAGCACATGATACAACAACATGCTACCAATGATCACGATGTGAATTATCATCTCATGGAAGATGGCTTGGTTAGATTCATGAATAGGATCTATGTGCTATATGACAATGAGTTGAAGAAGCTTAGCTTGAGAGAGTTTCATGTCAAAATGTATTCATGTCACTTGGGATATCATAATACATTGACAATAGCCAAGAAGTTATACTATTGGCCACATTTGAAGAAAGAGATGTTTGAGTTTATTGTTAGGTGCCTTGATTGTCAACAAGTAACGATAGAATGTAAGCACCCAGCTAGTTTGTTATAACTAATTCCAATTCCATAATGGAAATGGGAGGTCATTTCAATGGCCTTCATTATAGGTCTGGTAAGGACATCGAGAAAAAATGGATCCATTACGGTTTTGGTTGATAGGCTAACCAAGGTATATCACTTGATTGCAGTAAAGTCTATTAATTCAATTAGTGACATAGCTCATAGATTCATCAAGAAGATAGTAAGGTTTCATGGTGTTCCTAAGAAAATTATATCAGAAAAATATATCAAGTATACTTCCAAGTTTTGAAAGGATTATTTTATAGGATTGGGGACAAATTTAGCCTTAAGTACAACTTATCTCCATGTACAGATGGTCAGATAGAAAAGTTTAATAGTGTTCTTGAGAACATTTTCAATTGTATGTCATGAATCAATAGAGGAGGTGGGAGGAGTATCTTCTATTGGTAGAATTTTCATACAATAAAGGTTATCAAGATTCCTTGAGTTTGATTTGATTTGAGGCTCTCTAAGGGAAAAGTTTTAATGCTCACATCAACTAGAGAGATCCAGTGAATGGGGTGTTCATCGGACTAGACATGTTGGAAGAGATGGAATAGGAAATGAAGGTTATAAAGAAGAATCTAAAGGAAGCATAGGATAGGAAAAATAGTTATATAGATCAACAAATAGCTTTCAAGGAGTTTTGGGTTGGGGATCATGTGTAGTTTTGATCAACCCCATGAAGAGCTCCTTAAGGATTCAATCATGCACCAAATTGGCACCTCACTATTATGGGCATTTTGAGATCCTTGAGAGGATTGGACTAGTGGCTTACAGACTTGCATTGTCATCAATAGTTAATGTCCATGATGTTTTCCATGTTTCAATACTTAAAAGACATGTGAAGTATGTTGAAAATTTCATTGGATGGTTTGTATTCCAGGTGGGACTAGAATGATAATTCTATCTAAATCCTCAGTGCATTTTGCAGTGAAATATCCTCATGCTCCACAATCGAGCAATAAAGAAAGTTAAAGTGTAGTGGAAACACTTTGGGCCTGATGAAGATACATGAGAGATGGTTGATTAGATGCAAGCTATGTATCCTTGTCTATTCATTGGCTGAGTAAATGTATTTTGACGTTATGTTTTGATTATGTCTATATATGCATATATATGTTGTAAATACCGCATCGAGCTGTGTTATAAAGCTCAATAATTGGTATGGATTACATGGTATGTTGGTTGTGTCTTCAACAAATTGATATGATGTAAATGCTACATCAAGTTGCATTATAAAGCTCCATGGACAACATGTTTTTGTCGGCATATAAGTTTCATTGAACATTGGGTACAGTCTTTCCCCAAGGGGGAGGATTTTGTAACAACTCTTGGTTTATTCTCTATGTAAATAAAATAAGACCAAGTTCTTGGGATACGTATTCCAAGATCAATGGTGGGTAAAAACATAATAATTGGCATTTCTTGTTATTAATTAATGGATATGGAAATTGGAAAAGGTATTGGAAAAGAAAAGAAGCATTAGTTGGCATTTATTTATGGAAATAAAGGATAATTGAAGAAAAGGTAGATGAAGGGTCACATATTTGCATGAGGAGAAAAATGAAGAAAAAATAGAGGAAAATGAAGAAAATAGAGTCATAAATAATAAAAAGGCATAAGAGGATCAGTTGATGGCTTTTAACAGTTTCTATTTTGAAGCTCTCTCATACACAGTAGCACACTTGGAGCATTCTTGGAGCATGCTTGGAGCACACTAGTATTCACTTCGATTGGAGAACAAAGCCAAACAAAGAAAGGAAGAATAAGGAGATGGTGGGTCAGAAGCTAGAACTATATTACTTGCAAGTAACATGTTGCATGTATGATCTCCTTGTTGTTTTATGGATGCATGGTATATGCATGTGATTAGCTAGTTATGTGTTGTCATTGGCTTAGATGATTTACTAGATTGCAAATGATTTGATCCTTACCTTACCATTTTCTAGATAACCATGGTGTTGTGGGTTATTGCACTTGCTCTTTTTCTAATTGGCTCTTAGTTTTTCCCTATGGATCTGGTTTGGAACAAACAATTTCAAGGCATGGAGCAACTTTGGTTGAGTTACTAGTCCTAGAGCCTAGGAAGGGAAAAACACTTTGGATCCCTTAGTGGGTTAAGTTACTAGTCATTGGAGATAAGTTGGATAAATGCTCTAGAGCCCTGTGACAATTCTGTGTTGAGTTACTAGTTCCTAGAGCCCTAGATAACATGGGTAGAGATTGATCTCGTTATGGTTAGAGATTTCTAGACCATAGAGGTGGAATCACTGTGGTTGAATGTTGATGTAGTTTGGTCTCTAGAAGCCTTGATTGTTTTTGTCATGGTTTATTCAATAAGATACCATATTCATGCTTGGAATATGACACAAGTTTGATTGGATGAAAGAAAGATTTGGTTCAACCAATTGATTGTTGAGTGGTATGTGCAAGTCCCTGACTTTTTTGGAATTTTCATATGTTAATATGAGGTATTTTAATATTATTATTTATGAGAACTTGTACTGGTTATCATGTTGATTCTTACTTTTGTGTTATTGTTTCTACAACACCCTCCAAAATTTCACTACATTTGAATTTTAGAGCCTACTTCATTGTCATATCAAATGTTTCCCTTGTCATCAAGTGTCATTATATGTTGTTTTCTATGTCTTAATTGTTCTTGAGCATTCTCAAGTTTCATTGCATTCATTAGAAAATCCCTATATGCACTTCATAGTCATAACACCTTTGTTTTTGTATAACAACACTTTTTGGTCACTGTTTATACTTAGGGAATGTGCATAAATTGGAATTTTGATGTCTATTCATTTTTTACCAAGCTTGCCTAAGTTCTGTTGATCAATTAGTATATGTCGCACATTTTTTTATGTATAGAACTCATCTTACTCCCCCCTTGATCAATCATCCAGGCTTAAAATAAATTGGTTATAAAACGATCCCATTTAGGCCAAGAGCACATGAGAACACTCTGAAGCCTTGATGGGAGACCCTTTGTTGTTCAAAGTGCACCTTGTTCCCTCTTTGAGAGCTTGGTGTACTATAAAAGCAAGAAGCCCCTTCCTTTCTCCAGACTGTTCCTTCCAAAATAAATAAGCCTTCCTAAAGTGGACTCATTTTAATCGAAGAAGTGTGCCCTCCTCAAGCACACTAGCACACCCTAAAGACCTGAAGCTCATTCCTTCAACCTTCCAATATGTGCCATGTGCCCTCCTAAACTAATTAAGCGCACTAACACACCTTGAAGGCACAAGTTTCCAACCTTCATCCTTCAAGAGTGCTCCCTACTCCCTTCTTGATGCCTCTTAGGTGCATGAGTGCACCCCGAAGGGATGAAGCCTTAGCCTTTAGCCTTCGATAGCACGCTCTATGCCCTCCCTCTCTCCCTTAAGTGCATAATGCACTTCAAAAGCTCAAAGCTTTCCCCTTTGTCCTTTGGACTCGCAACATGCACCCTTCCTTCGCTAATTTCTTCCCTAGGTTGCATGAGCACATGCTGAAGCCTCAAAGCTCCTCCTCCCTAGTCCTTCATCCTTTTAGAGTTCATATTTGCTCCCTAAATATTATGTGACCATTTTAACCACACCAAAAAGGAGTGAATAGTAAAATTTTCATAAAACATGGTAGAGTAGGAGATTTTCATACTGATAGTTGCTCACAATAAGGAAACACAAAAAATTGTATGAATATGAGTGGTCCCAACTTAGAATTTTTGGCATGACCTTGTGCACGTAGGTAAGAATGAAATATGAGGTTAACCCAACGCTCTTGGGCCACACAGAAACAACCAAGGTATAAGGGATAACTGACTAACACTGAAATGTAAACAACCAACATGCAGAAGAGTGGTCCAACATACCATTTTTGGCACAACCTAGTACCCTCGTGCACCTAAAGGGAACAAAGTTTGAAATTTCCTAGGTGTGCCCACACCACATGATAACAGGAAAGGAACATGGGCATGCCTAGTGAAATGGCAGAATGAGTGACCAATATGCACATGAGAAGTCACAACTTGGCATTTTTGGCATGAACTTGTGTGCTTTGGTGGTTAAGAATAATGAAATTTGAGATTTCGTAGGCACGCTTAGGCAGAAGGAAACGTGGGGACACCTAGGTGCACTTGTGTTGAAGGAAATTTTAGGAGTGTGCCTAGGAAGAATGAAATTTGGGGTTTCCTCGGTGTGCCCATGTGAAATGAAATTTGATGTTACCTAGGCATGTCCATGTCACATAATAACCACCAAGGCACAAGGGTATCTCGAACAACAATGAAACACGAATGACCAATATCAATAGTTGTCACAATTTAGCATTTTTTGCATGACTGCTTCCACCTAGGCATAATGAAATTTAAGGCCTCAAGAGAAAACTTTGGTGGAATAAAATTTGATTCCTAGGAATGCTCAAGCGGATTTGAATTTCAGGTTTCCTAGGAAATCTCGAGAAGAATGAAATTTTAGGTTTATTAGGTGTGCCCACACCATGAGAGAACAATTAAGGCACAAGGGAACACCCAATAACAAGGTAGCATGAAAGACCAACATGCACACAAAATTTCATAAAGTAGTAATTTGTGCATGGCCACATGCACGTGGTTGCCCCTCCGGAATGAAATTTGAGTTTTCTTTGGCTTGCCTAGGTCGTAAGTAATTTGAGGTTTCTTCGGTGCACCCCATGTAGAATGAAATTTGAGGTTTTCTAGGCATGACAAAACTGTATGAAAACAATCAATGCACAAAGGAACGTCGGAAAAAAGGCAACGCGAATGACCATAACGCACAAGAATGTTCACAACATAACATTTTTTCCATGATCATATCGGCTGGGTGCTGAGATGGAATGAAATTTGATGTTTCCTAAGCATGCCTGAGTGTAAAAGGATTTTAGGGTTACTAGGAATGTCCACGTTACACAACAACAACCAAGCCATGACAGAGCGCCCATCAATAACACAACAAAAATGACCAATACGCAAAAGAGAAATCACAACATAGAATTTTTGGCACAACTTGAGTGGTCGAGTGGAACAAAATTTGAGTTTTCCTAGGCACACTGGGATGAAACAAAATTTGAGGTTTCTTGGGTGCACCCACACCACACAACAACAACCAAGGCACAAGGGAGAACTAAGAAACAAGGCATCACAAATGAAAAATATGAAAGACAACAACCGAGGCGCTAGAGAGTGTCTGATAATAGGCAACAAGAAACACTAATATGCACAAGAGCAGTCACAACTTAGCATTTTTAGCACAACCCTGTGTGACTAGGTGCCCATACTGAACAAAATTTGGCGTTCTTATGCATGCCAAGCCAGACCAAAATTTGAGGTTTCTTATGTGTGCATGGGGTGTTGCATGACATCAACCAATGCACAAGGGAGCACCCAATAGAAAGGCAACATGAAAACCAATTTACACAGGAAAAATCATGACTTGGCATTTTTGGCACAATCTCATGCACCTATGCGCTTAGGCATAACAAAATTTTATATTTCCTGTGTGAGCTCCAGCAAAAGGTTATTTTAGGTTTCCTTAGTGTGGCCAATGAAAATGAAATCCAAGTCTTCCTCGGTGTACCCACTCTACATGACAACATCCAAGGCACAATGGAGCATCACACAACAAGGCAGCATGAACTACTAATATGCGTAAGAGTCGTCATAACTTAGCATTTTCTCATGACTTCGTGTTCCTAGGTTCCTAACCAAAATGATAGTTTATGTTTTCTAAGTGAGCTTAAGAAAAAAGGACTTTAAGGTTTCTTGGAAGCACTTAAGCAGGACAAAATTTTAGGTTTCTATGGAGTGCCCACACCATATGACAACAACCAAGGAAGAACAGAGTGCTTGGAGGCAAGAAAAATGAACAACTAATATGCACAAGAGAGGTCACAACATAGCATTTTTGGCATGGCCTTGTCCACCTAGGTGCCCTTACTACACAAAATTTGGCATTTCCTCGGCATGCCTGGGTGGAATGAAATTCGAGGTTTCTTGTGTGCACTTGAGACACAACATAACATCAACTAAGGCACAGGGGGCAACCCAACAATATGGTAGTGCGAAAGACCAATATTCATAAGCACAAAAATGACTTGGCTTCTTTGGAATGACCTTTGTAACAACCACAACCATTATTCTCGTGTAATACACATTATAAGCATTTCATGGAAATGAAAGTAAATGGGATAAGTCAAAGGGACACAGATTCCAAAGTTACGAGGTTGCTTGTTGAGATTACCATGTGTCTTTTGCGTTAGAAATATGAAGTTTTCTAGGACAACCATTACATGAGCTGGTTGTTTAAGCCTTAATGGACTAACCATTAAGTTAATATGGGCTACAAAGAGGCATGCAGGCCATGCTACCTTGAGATACACTCACAAGAAAAGGAAGAGAACAAATGAATGGAGATTGATAATTCAAACAATAAGGACAAGGGGTCAACCCCTATGAAGTAGGAAAATTACCAGAAGGGAAGGCATTTAGAAGGGGAGAACAAGATTCATTAGAGACATCTAGTAGGAGCCAAAGGGAAAAAAACAATATTGTAATATGAGTTTTGTTGGCAACATGGTTGAGAATATGGTTTATCCTTTCTGAGGAGCAAGGCCTTCGGATTCCTGGTAAAGCCATGGGTTGGAGATGGTTCTCTATAGATTCCCTTAGTCACTAGTACAAATGACTAATTTGATACTAAAAAAGTGACTAAAATTTTCATTTAGACTACCATTTTTCAGTCGGTGACCAAGAGTGGCTAATTTAAAGTGTCTTATAACGCAACCAACTTTTAGTTGTTTTGAACTTAGTCATTAATTAGTTGTCTCTTTTCAATCATCTAGTGATATGTTTAGTTATAAATTTGGTCATTAATTTAGTCATTGATTTAATCATTAATTGCCACAATTAATGAAAAAATATAAAACAAAATATATTACCATATAATCACCCATGAAAACTAATTAATGGACAAAGAAATATGACCAAAATTCTGATCATGTTGTAAGATACTGTAAATCAACAACTGATAGTCATATATATGCAAACTATAGTCATCATTTGAAACCAATTAATGACCAAAGAAATATGACTAAATTTTGTTCGTGTTATGAGATACTATAAATTTGGTACTAATAGTCATATAGATGCAAAATCTAGTCATCATTTGTAATAAAAAATTATCATTTGGAGTTGTCATTTATCTTTTTTCTGGTAGTTTCATATTCATTATATAAATGAATGATTTAATAGTTTATACTCATTTCATTTACTTTCATTAATAATAATCATAAACGACTAATTTAGCCATATATTCATTTTATTTGTGTTCATCACTGATCAAAATAAACTATTAATTTCGTAATTTTTGATTGATTTTGTGTGCTCATTATTAAACATCATAAATTAATTAGTATTATTTTGCAACTATCAAGTGAAACTATAAATAATTTCAACCACATAAATTATATATATGAAATGTACAGTATTACAATAGGAGTTTCAACTTAATATTGGTTAGACTACAATCTACACATGAAATATTGTTTCATCATTTCAAAAAAATATCATTATGATGCCAAGGCATTGCAGGTGAATTCACCAACTCTGAAGAATTTACCATCAACCTCTATGTTTGTGTCTTATGTGGGATATTGGCTCCTAGGGTATCACTTGACTAGTTCTCTTTTCTATCTCTTTTTTCATCTATTTCTCCAATGTTATTGTTCTCCTTTTTCTTCAATTCTTGCTTCTTACCATCAATACTAAGTTTCTTTTCTAAAAACAAAGGAAAATAAAATGCAAAGTATAAGACATTAAAGAAGATGAACATTGGAATATAAACTAAATTATAATATGAAGGATTTATACAACATATACCTCAACATAAACAATGTCAATGCCATTTTTCCCTAAAAGCAAGAAATGTGAACAAGTTTTCCTTAGTTGGGTAGTAGTGGAAATTATGTGGCCAGATGACCTGTATAAGCAAAGAAAGGAAAAAGTCACCATAGAAAATAATACCTTATTAACATAGTATTCAACCTTCAGGGTAATATTAGGAACAATCATGTCAACTAAGTTACATGCTAAAAAGCTCAGGTTATATATAACTTGTTGTAAAAGCAGCTACAACCACCCTCCAAAATTTTAGCTCGCATGAAAATTTTGGAGCCTACCATGGATTGTGTAATCAATCATTCCCTGGTCACTTACTGGTAAGCTGATGATCTCCAGCCCCCTCATTGATCTTAAGAGTTGTTCATGTTCTCATGTTTATGTAGCATGAGTCATCTTTGGGCATCGAGATTATCGTTATTCATTCAAAGGGAAG
>APFE030616554.1:0-15154 GCA_000404065.3 Pinus taeda | reverse complement strand
AACTAATTTAACTCGACTTAACTCAGTTAACTGCGCTAAATAATTACAACTCAAATACAACTCATCCTTATCTCCTTAATTAAGGAATAACTTCCTTAATCAAAGGGATAACTATTGCATGACCTCACAAAGACTTCTAGCTTGAATTTCTTCAACTAATTAACTCAAGATGAATTAATTAATTATTTTCCAAGTAGCTAGTGAGAATAAATGCAAATTTCAATTCACAATTCTAATTCAAGGACAAATCAAAATTGGAATATTCTGAATTTTCTTTTTAGCATTTCTTGTTGCTATTTTCAACACAAAGATGGAAAATCCTTTCCAACCATGGTGTTTTAGGAATTGCCCAACGACTCGTTTCACTATGGAGGTCATGAGAATTCATTCTAATATTGGCTATATTAATTTTGTTCTTTGAGATAGTTAAAACACACATATACTTTTCATCTTCTAGGGTGGTGTTGATGACCTCCTTATAATATCTCAATTTTCTTTTAGCTGCTAAATCATTGTCACACCACATTTTTTCTTTGAACTTAGAAGGAACAATATTTTTAATGTTATTAATGTTTTGCAATGCAGCATTCTCGTCAATCTCCCAATGGTTTAACGAGGCCCTAGCGTATTTATACCAACCTTGTTTGAGACTTAGGTGGTTTTGGCTAGAATTGAAAGCTAGCTTAGGCAGTCTATGGTCTCCTATGTTATTGATCTTATGCTTGTACAACAGAATCGTAGCCATATATAGGCTCTCGATAGGGGAAAGACCCACTTCTATAAGGAGAATAGGATAGGGTGTATTGCTTTTAATTTTGAGGTTATACGTTATATAACGCTTTTGGATTTGCTCAATATTTCTCGAGGATTCTCTAGCAATGCTATAACCCCAAACCTCACATCCATATAAGATAACAAGAGTGACTAAAGTTTGAAAGAGAAACATTTTTCTATCCCACATTACGAGCTTTGTCATTTTACAATTATTTTCAAGACCAAAATAAGATTTCCACACCCCATTAATCCTTTTCTCAATGCTATAGTTCTAGTTGAGCTTGTGATGAATATCAATTCCTAGGTACTTGTAAGAAGACACTTCCTCCAAGTTACTATTGTCATACATAAGATTAGCGTAAGTATCCTTCTTAGATTCGATAATCATAACTTTTATTTTGTGAGTGTTAATAGTCATACCCATGGTAGAGTAAAAATCCTTAAGAAGTCTAAGTTTCTTATTAAGATTAGGTGGGCACCTTGCCAGAAGAACAATTTCGTCAGTATAGAGAAGAAGGATGATCACTATCCCAACTAAGATCGTGTGAGCACAACCTGCTTCCTCTAAACAATCATCTAACCTATCGATGTAAATGCCAAATAGGTTGGGGGAGATGGGGCAACCTTTTTTAACTCCAGTATTACACGTAGTATATTTCAACCACCTATAATTTCTCTTTAACTTGGTAATTACATTCTCATTTAACCTTATAGCGACAGCTCTCAACTTGAAACAAACCTTCAGCTCTTCTAATCTATTCCACATGTTCTTTCTAGGAAATGTATTGAAAGCCTTTCTAATGTCCACAAACCAACAAAAGTGATTGGATTTATCATTGCATCATTGCTCCACAATGATCCTAAGCATAACAAGGTGGTCCGTTGTTGAGTGGTGCCTTCTAAAACCTGCTTGTTCTTTAGCCCGTTTACCTTCACTTTCAAGCCATATGCTCAACTTCTTTTCCAAAATAGTACCATATAATTTTGCTAAGACATGGCGGATAATAATAATCTGATAATTAGAGGGGTTATTTGCATCCCCACTTTTAAAAATAGGGATAATGAGGCTCTCAGTCTATGGAACCCTTGCTTGACCGCTTGATTGAAAAGCTATTTCAAAAAAATGTCCTAGACAAAACAATTTCATCTATAATTTAAACTAAAATTATATTCTCTGATAGGAGCGTATATGCATCTTAATCTTTTTTTATTATTATTTTACATTATTTTAATGTTTTGTATTTTCTTTTTAGAATTTTTTTATTTTTTATTTTGACGCAAATGATCAAAATTTCAATTTTTATGAGGGAATTACATTTACATATCATAGTGGGATGAGCCTCTAGGTTCAATGAATCTTTGTCCTCAATAAACCATTTTAAATTAAATAATTATTTCATACTATATATTATTAACTGATATTAATTTTTTGATTAATTAAGCTCATATTTTTAATTATATAAATAAGTTAAGAATCTCAAAAGCATTATAATATTTAATGTGTATACAAATAACACCTCAAATATGTTATTTTCAATCATTTTTATTCCTATTTGTAACAATATCATTAATAAATATATAAAAAAAAATCAAACACATATATATTAACGTATAAATATAAATATATATTTTTAAATTACTTTAATTAAAATGACCTAGTCTAGCTTAAAGACAATTTTCACTAAAATCTAGCAATATAATTTCAATACTTTATGGGGATAAATAGATTTGCAATGCAACATTCTCGTGGATCTCCCAATGGTTTAACGAGGCCCTAACATCTTTATACCAACCTCGTTTGAGCCTTAGGTGGTTTTGGGTGGAATTTAAACCTAGCTTAGGGAGTCTATGGTCTCCTATGTTATTGATCTTGTGCTTGTACAACATAATCCTAGTCATAGCTAGGCCCTCGATAGGGGAAAGACCCACTTCTATAAGGAGAATAGGATAGGGTGTATTGTTTTTAATTTTGAGGTTATATGTTATAAAATTCTTTTGGATTTGCTCAATATTTCTCGAGGATTCTCTAGAGATGCTACAACCCCAAAAATCACGTCCATATAAGATAACATGGGTGACCAAAGTTTCAAAGAGCAACTTCTTTCTATCCCACATTATGAGGTTTGTCGTTTTACAATTGTTTTCAAGACCAAAATAAGCTTTTCACACTCCATTTATCCTTTTCTCAATGCTATAGTTCTAGTTGAGCTTGTGATGAATATTAATTCCTAGGTACTTGTAAGAAGACACTTCCTCCAAGTTACTATTGTCATGCATAAAATTAGTGTAACTATCCTTCTTAGATTTGATAATCATAACTTTTGTTTTGTTAGTGTTAACATTCATACCCATGGTAGAGCAGAAATCCTTAAGAAGTCTAAGTTGCTTATCAAGATTAGATGGGCACCTCGCGAGAAGAACAATTTCATGAGCATAGAGAAGAAGGATGATGACTATCCCAACTAAGATTGTGCGAGCACAACCTGCTTCCTCTAAACAACCTTCTAACTTGTCAATGTAAATGCAAAATAGGGTGGGGGAGAGGGGGCAACCTTGTTTAACTCCGATATTACACTTAATATCTTTCGACCACCTATCATTGCTCTTTAACTTGGCATTTACATTCTCATATAACCTTATAGTGACGGAACATTTAGCTCTTCTAATTTATTCCACATGTTGTTTCTAGTTATAGTATCGAAAGCCTTTCTAAAGTCCACAAAGCAACAAAAGAGATTGGATTTATCATTGCACCATTCCTCCACAATGATCCTAAGCATAATGAGGTGGTCCATTATTGAGTGCTACCTTCTAAAGCTCGCTTGGGCTTTAGCACCCGCACCTTCACTTTCAAGCCATATACTCAACTTCTTTTCCAAAATAGTACCATATAACTTGGCTAAGAGAGGGTTGATTATAATAGTCCGATAATTAGAGGGTTTATTTGAATCCAGACTTTTAAAAATATGGATAATAAGGCTCTGCCTCTATGGTTTAGGGAACCCTTGCGTCTATGGTTTAGGGAACCCTTGCTTGAAGGCTCGATTGAAAAGCTATTTCAAAAAAAATGTCCTAGAAAAAACTATTTCATCTATAATTTAAACTAAAACTATATTTTATAATAAGAGCATATTTGCATCTTAATATTTTTTTATTATTATTTTACATTATTTAAAAGTTTTGTATAGTTTTTTTCTTTTTAGAATTTTGAAATCTTTTATTTTGACCCACATGATCAAAATTTCAATTTTGATAAAGGACTTACATTTACATATCATAGTGGGATCAACCTCTAGGCTCAATGAGCCTCTTTGCTCAATAAACCATTTTAAAATAAATAATTATTTCATACTATACATTATTTTTTTTCTAATTTAAGACTAACCTAAGTACCCATGGGGGATTTGAACCGATGACCTATCGCAAGGAGTGCCTTAACACCGCACCCATTCACCCTCAATCCAAAGCCCCTTGGGCTTCATACTATACATTATTAATTGACATTAATTTTTTAATTAATTAAGCTTATATTTTTAATTCTATAAATAAATTAAGAATCTCAAAAGCTTTATAATATTTAATGTGTAAACAAATAACATCTCAAATTTGTTATTTTCAATAATTTTTATTCATATTTGTAACAATCTAATTAATAAAGATAACAAAAAAATCAAACACATATAATATTAATGTATAAATATAAATATTATTTTAGAAATTACATTAATTAAAATGACTTAGTCTAACTTAAAGACAATTTTCACTAAAACCTAGCAATATAATCTCAATATTTTATGGGCATAAATAGATTTAACACCCTTGAAAATTAGTAGAAAAAAATTTATGGAAATTAAACAATTTAAAGTCAAGTTTTAAAAAATTGATTTTGATTTAAAATCAAAATTTAAAAAACAGATTTTGAATAAAACTAATCGGAAAAATATTCCTGAAAAATGTCATTTATTTAGACTAAGCCTATTGAAATTAATTATCCTTTAAAACTTATAAAAAAAATACTCAATTTTTAATTAGAGTTGTGACTTTTTATTTCTTTTGGTTTTCCCATTTAACTTTTGGTCCAATTTCTCTAAAACTGTGTAAAAATTGATTGAAAGAACAAATCACCCAGCCTTAATGAGTTAGCTATAACCCACAAAAAAATCCAAAAATATTACTAAAAACAACTCCTTTTAATATATTTAAAGAATTCCATAACCGAAACCATTTATACAAATTTGAAAAGTTACATCTTGAACTCACCAGTTCCTCTCATGATACCATAAATTTATTATTATCAACCTAATTTAAACCCTATTTATCTTCCATGATGTGAATACATTTTTTTTAATTGTAACTCCTATTTATTTTCCATGACGCAATAAATTTATTATTATAAACACATTGTAAAGCATATTTATTTTCGAGGATGTAAATACATTTTTTTATTATAACCCCGATGCAAATATACTTACAAGGAGGTATCGAATTTTAACCAACAACCCAATCTTCTAGATTTTACTCTGAACGAGCTCCTCAGATCGCCTCTACTCATTTCTACAACCAGCTCCGCAACCATCAAAATAATCATTAATTATTATCTCAAAACGAAGAATTAAAATAAATATTAAATAATTATTGATTATTATTTAAAAAGCAGAGAAGGAAAGTAAAGCAGCCTCCCTAACAATCGTGAGTTATTTCTCGGTGCAGGTCGACTTATTTTTGCTTTCTGCTTTGCCGTTTCTGTTATCTCCATTTTGCTTTCTGCTTTGCCATTTCTGTTATCTCCATTTTGCATTTCTGTTATCTACATTGCCTGGGTTGAAAACCCAATTCCCCCTTTAAAAGAGAGCAATGAGTAAGTATGAATATAATACTGGGATACCACAATGGAGCTCACCTGGTATTATTCCAGATTGTTTCAGTCACCACGGGGGAGATGTTCTGAACCCTTCTCACTATAGTCCTGCGTCAGTCTCAAACTTTCCACCGGGTATAATGAACAACGACCATAATTCTCAGTCACCGGAATGGATCTTGCCTGGTATTATTCCAGTTTGCTCCAGTTATCAGGAGGGACACGTGCAGAACCCTTCTCATCATAATCCTGCTTCAAACTCCGTCTTTTCAATGGGTATAACGAACAACTACTATAACAATAACTGTGTACATCCTCCACATATTTTGGACAGGTCGAACCAGTCTATCACTGGCCCTGGCAACATCTCTCCGGAACCAATCACTATGACGAATGGTGGTTTCGGAGGCAGGGTTGCTGAGACCATAGATGCGAGAAGTGGGTCGTCTATTTCCCAACTTAATGACGCCCGGTATGAAAACACGCAGTGGCCGCGTATGCCAACGTCGCATCCAAATTTGTTGGTAATACCACCTGGTATCGATCCTGCCACCTTGCTGGAGTCTTCGGATGCCTCTGATGAGCAGGTAAGTTGCTTTGACGAGTTTTTTTTAGGCTTTGAAAATGAAGAGCTGTTCATATTTTATAATGTCTTTAAATTGTAAGGGTTTTGTTTTTCTAACGTGTTTGGAGGGTTTTGTTTTTCTAACGTGTTTGGTTCTTTAGAAAAAAATCAGTGTCAGATGAATCAATGTGTTCTTCAGAGATTAAGTTCATTTCTTCGGTCAAAAAATATTATTTTTTATTAAAAAAAAGTGATCACAGTGTGTTTTTCTCTTATACATTTTTCACAAAAGGTATCAATTATACAATTGATACTTTTCACTTTTTTGTCACTTTACTTTAAATACAAATTTAGAGCATATTCCTACTAACTTATCATATTCTCATTATCCCCTATGATACTATTTTGAAAATCTGTTAGTTAACTTCTAATTCTGTTGTGACTAGATCCCTTACAGGATCTCAATAGTTCTTTCATTAATTACTGCACCTTGAAAACATGGAAGTAAATCAAACTTGTTTATGCAGCAATGCCCCTTTTTGATAACATGTCTGCAACCCCATTTTGTTCCGAGTACACACCCATATTTAATCTGTGGTCTCCTCCAGGTTCTGGATAAGCCTCATCCATGCAGGTTAATTGGATTGAATTGAGTGAATCCTTGTACCCAATCAATGACACTTTTTCTGTCCCCTAATATCTTTATGGACTCAATACCCAACCATTTTGCTCATAGAAGTGTCCCCCATAATGCTATGATTTATTCAAGAGTGTTTGTACCACTTCCTCCTTCCGACCAAAAGTGATAAAACTTACCAGGTTCCACTACTATATATGCCCAATATTCACTTTTAGATTGTATGCACTCCCCATCAAAGTGGGAATCAAAGAATCCCACTGTCATTTCACTCCAAATGTCAATATACTTGGGAATGCCTCTGTGGACTTTGATAATACTTGGTCAAATCTCCAATCTCCTCAAAGTATGTAATAGCCTTAATAATAGTTGTGCTTATGTCTAGTTCTTGCTGCTCAAAGAGATTTTTGTTTCAGCATCTCCATATCCCACAAAAAAAATAGAATGGTAACCTCTAGTGTTTTTTAGGTGTGTTGAACCATGAAGATAGAACTCATTGATAGATCCTGTAGGCACCTACCTTAAATGTTGAGTAGTGACATTATTCCATCCCAAATAACACATGAAAATGGACATTTTATAAATAGATGACAAGAGTCCTCCAACCCATCATAGTGAAAAAATGTCTGCTCACTGTTATCCTCTATGCATTAATATGTCACAAGTGAGCACTTTGTTGTGGAGAACAAGCCAATTGAAACATTTCAGCTTCATGGGTATGTCCTTCAAATGTATCTACAAGAAATCTTGAATATATATCCTTAACAAAAATTTGTCCCTTTTTTAGTGTGCCCACCCAACACAATTTATCCTCTACTTAGGAGAGAAATGCTCCAGTTTGATATAAACATTGGATGTAATCCTTCCATTCTATGCCCCAACTCCCTCTCAATCCCATAGTAACTGCACTCTTCCATGTGCCAGTACCCAGGGTGTTGTTTAGATCAGTTGCCAGATATGGGTAATACCCACTTGAGCTAAATGATAAAACAGAGGGGCCTAAAGTGAGTGGTATCCATCCATACCCTTGATGGCATCCAAATATATTTGAATCTGACAACCATGGCAAATCTACCATCTCATTCCAGCAAGAAGACATTGTTTAGTTTTCATCATACTATTTAGTTTTCATCATACTTCCCCAAGTGAATGACACACCCTTTTGTACCTTAGCCCCATCTCTAATCCATTGGGTGGAATCACAATGATGTATGTATTTCCTTTTCATGATGTTTTGCCAAATACTTATGCCACATAATCCCCCCAAACATGATTTTGTGACCAATGAAAATCTAGCCTAAATGTTGTCAATCTTATGAATTATTTCCTTGGGAAGTATATACAAATGCATCCAGTAGATTCCAAGTTCTGTAAGACAATTTAATAAGGGTGAGTCTGCCCCCTAGAGAAAGCCATTTATTTTGGTTTCAGTGTGTATCATAAGTATTGGAAACCTTCATCTATTTGAATCTTTGCAATTTGAAACATATGAGAAATCTCCATAATAAATACTGCAATTTGTGTACTGATTTATCTTTGTTCATAAATAAACATGTAGCCATACCAAATTCATTTAGAACAACATAAATCTGACTCCATTCTTCTTTGTTATTCTCTCCACCTAGTAGCAGATCATCCACTAACATCCATTGAGTACTATATATGTCTTATGTTAGGTTGATCCCTTTAATCAAACCCATATTCCTTGCTTCCTTGATTTTCCAACTCAATTAGTCAATTACAACTATGAAGAGTAATGGAGACAAGGAAAATCCTTGTGGCAGCCCCCTTGACCATTTGAAGAAGGTGGTGGGTAGGCCATTGATGATTATATAAAAATTTGGCCTCACAACACATGCCATGATCCATATAATATTCTGGTGACTGATGCCAATCTTATATAGCCCTATGAACTCCCAATCAATGAAATGGTAGTCTTTATTGAGATCAATCTTCATAACGTTGGTATTTAATTTTTGGGTCTGGATAGAATGAAGGCATTCTTCATATGCTTCTTGACATGATGAAACTCTACCTAGTGGAAATTCTCATTTTGCATTTTTATACTTTGTAAAATTAGAAGTTGAACAGCGATAGATTTTAGCTACTTGTTAGATGATGATTGACGATGAAATAACCAAATACATCAAGCCTCTCATTTTCTTAAAAATGAGTAACTCTGGCCCCTGCTACAGTGCCAAATATTCAACTTAGTTATTTGTAACACTCTCTAGACCCAAACATAGTGAAACTCAATGTGATGACCCCGTAAATGTAATCATTTAAAAGTTTACTGAAAACTGAATGACATTGAAAATTTATTTTCTTTTAAAGAGTAATCTGTTGTTTGGAATTATGCATTAAAGTAATGTTTAAAGAATTAATCAAAAGAGCATTGAGCTTCCCAAAAGGGAAAACAGTTAATGGAACTGAAAATAACCACCTTCCTTAACTGGAAAGATTTCCAGGAAAAAGAAAAGGGGTGAACAGTTTCTCTCTGTGTTGTACAGACGGACAGAGAAGGAAAAAGGAAAGAAAGAACCTTGTTTGGGACTAACTGTGGTAAGGACCAGATAGTCAAGCACACAGTGCTGGCTTACTTAGGATAGTGATCCGTTAAGCAGAAGCTTGGGGGGGAGACTCAGGTCTTGAGAGACTGGTCTCACAGTTGGGAGGATATCAAGCTTTACACAGAGATTTAGACAGGATACTGATTCCAGACTCACCGTGTTAGTGAAGACCAGGTAAGTAACGGACCGTTATGTCTCCATGATTATCTCTGTAAATTGTAAATGTATCTGTTACTGTGAGTTAGATTGTAGCTACAGTTAGTAGGCATGATATAAGCAATAGTTGTACAGAACGAAAGATAGTTACGAGAGAGAGTATTTGACAGTTATAAATTACTTAGATGTAAGTGAAACACAGTGTGACTATGGTCAGCTCTACAAGCTTAGATAGAAAAACTGTAAACCAAATTATAAAATGATTATAGTTATCTGTATAAACAAGAAGTATATGTATTTCTGCATGAAAGAAAATATATGTACAGAGTACTATAGAGCTCAAAAGACAGAGCATGAAGTCTGCAACATTTAAAGACTGTTGAATGGTATCTGTAGAAAAACAAAGATAGAATAATAAGAACCATGGCATATCCCATAACGCAGCCAATAGAAACATTTGACAAACCCTGTTTTGTACCCAAAAGAATGGTTCCAAGTTAAAGAATCATCTGAGACGGATAACGGGTTATCCACATCCTAACCACATCCTGGTCGATATAAATCATGGTCCAATGAGCACGAACAATCTTAAATCTCTATGATTCAACTTAGACGAATGCCTTTTATTTATAACCAACTAAATAATAACGACAAACAGGTATTAAGTAAGATAATGGATGAATAATAACGAACCCTGAAAACCCTGAATCGGTTCAGCTAAAACAGATGAGGGTTCTAGCGAGCCCGCAACAATGACAACTTAAACATGATACAAATCTAAAAGACTGTGTAGATCATAGAGATATAATGCGCACAGTATCATAAACATGAGACAAGAATCATGTCGTAACATCGACAACCATTCCTAAAAATAATGTAAAAGTAAAGCATGGACATTGAAATATAACAAGGAAATAAGAGAGCTCGATGGTATTAAGTCATAGCCGTATTGACATTGCCATTCTTGAAGATAATGTGAAAATAATGCATAGGTATAACAAAGAAATAACGGAGCTCGATAGTATTGAGACACAGCCGTATTGACGGTTAGAAAACCATAAAACGAGGATTCTAAAACATATTTTATGTCCATTAAATAAGTTACAGCCGCGTAGGGTTTGCAGTCTCAAGAATCATTAGCATGTTGCCCATACATCTACAGGGGTTAGATGCAGGTGCGACCACTCTGCCAACAGTATGCATGAGCCAACAGTGAACATATGTACAAACCCTTGAAGGATGCATTGCCAAAATACATGCGGGTGTGGCCCGAGAAAACAATATTTTAATCAAGATTTTAAACAAGAACAGACATACGCATTCGGTTAACCATCAAATCCTATGTGTTACAAAAGGGCAACATTTCAACCAGTATCATAAAAAAGCAATGGTGTAATAACTGTGGTAAATATATACATATGTATGAAAAACCCATAGGCTGCGAATCGAACAAGTTCACACTTTGGTAAACCCTATTTCCCAATATTTAAATTCACGGTCGTAGCCACGAGTATGTTCACGAAATTATACATCAGTTTAAATAAGATGAGGCAAAATCTATAGCTACGGAAGTCAGGGTAGAAACCCAAATCATTACAAGCGAAATGGTGCCGAGAATATCTCAAGACCATGTAACCGGATCGAGACCAGGGTTTTCATATAACCTGTGGCCAACCAGATGTTATCAGGTTGGGGTCTCATCCTAAAAACCAGAGTAAACCCTCTGGAAATCTGAGAGAGATAAGGATGCATCAACCAAAAAAAAAAAACAAAACCCTCATGACCAGATAAATACCGTGTAGCTCGGCGGTCCTCATTTGGAGGGGCTCTTCCAGATCCACAGAAGTGGGAGATGCCGTTCACACCTGGCAAGCAAAAGAGAAAACGTTAAACAAATTTCATAAACCTGTAAACACCAAATCGAAATAAATCATTAAGCTGGTGTGCATTTACCTGGCTAGGTCAGGACTAAGAATCCATGTGGAGAAACCCTTCTGTAATGAGGTAAGAACCCGAAGTTGCGGTGGCCTTGGAGCGGAATGGCAGAGTAAACCCTTGCGGTGGAGAGCAGAGAGAGCTGGAGATTGCTGAGCAGAGGAAGAATCACGAATAAACGAGAGGAAAACGTGTATATACCTTACCTACCGGTGGAGGAGGCGTGGCACGCTGTTGGCCCTTGATCTCAGACAGCAAATGTACACCATTGATGGAGGCGATGCTACCAAGGAGGAAGGCGCGGGAAAGTCCAGGTTCAGTGACCATACTACTGTCACGTGATCCGGACAGTAGAACTTAACATTGCTACCATATGTCCAACGCTGGAGGTGCCAGCTAACAAAGTCAAAACAACTTTGAATTGCTCAAAGGGTAAGGTATGCCATCGTAGCAATGTTAACATTAGACCATCGATGCATGGAATATTACATACGTTAATAAAACTACCTGCCACCATAATTATATCGCCCTTAGGTTAGGCTGGGTACTTGATGGTGGCAGCTAACTAAGGTTACATATATTTAATAAAGTGGAGATACATACCTAAGTTAATAAAGTGCAGATGCATATCTACGTAGGTAGTATTGAAATATATATATATGTAAAGAAAAAAAAAATTATGTGTATAGATATAAGCTTATGGGTATGTGACAAATTGGTATCAGAGCCCAGATTATCCATGCTGTGGCCTCTGGGATGTGAATAAATATCAAAAGATGAGAAGATCATGATGACATTAACAATCTTTTGGAAAAAACAAAATGTGCAGGTAGCTCACAATATTATATGTTTCATGACCAGATAAGGCTAGTCAAGAAGAAGGAAAATAGCAACAAAGGTATCACAAGTGATAGTTAGCATGCAGGTGTCTGGCGGCGCACAGCACAGGCCTGCAGCCAATTTGGGGCCTGCAGCAAATTTTGGAGACAATGCGGAGTTATGGGTGCAGCTGGGTGAGGAGACCGGCAACACGAATTTGGCCATACTAGAAACTGTTCAAGAACTGGAAAATGAAATGGCTCGGCTCCGGGCAGATAATGCACGATTGACAATGGAACAAGAGAGGATATTAAAAAGTCTGTCTGACAAACAGAACCCGCCACTAGCTAACCCCAGCGCAGAACAGCAGAGAATAACAGAGGAAGAACGCTATCACGCGGAATCTGAAATCCCTGAAGAAGAAGAGGACCAATCTGCTAATGCCTCAGAACAGCAGACCTCAAAGCGTCAAAAGGTGGAATTGCAAGGGGAATTTCGAAAGATTAAACCCCCACACTATGATGGGGAACAAGAGGAAGCAGCTGAAGCATGGCTAATCAACATGAATAAATATTTTCAGCTATATGAATATGACCATAACTTGAAGGCACGATTGGCCATCTTCCAGTTACAAGGGAAGGCGACACTGTGGTGGGAGGAGGTAAAAATTGTTAAAGGAGTAACTGAACGAACCATAACCTAGGAAAAATTCCAGAAATATTTCAAGGAGAGATACTTGACGGAACGTCTTTATGATGAGAAGGCAAAGGAATTCCATGATCTGCGATTGGGACATCAAACCATGGATGAGTTCATCAATCTTTTCACATCTTTGCTTCGCTATGTACCCTACCTTAAAGAAGAAAAAGCCAAGGTGCAGCGGTTTGTTAGCGGCTTACCCATGTATATGAGGGAAAGGATTGAATTTGACAATCGTAAATCAATGGATGAATCGATTCGCAAAGCAAGAATCTGCTATCAGCAGAGTAAGCAGAAAGGGGACAATACCAATAGACAATGGAATGAGAAAAAGAACATTGAAGCTGTTGGAAATAATAAAGGAAGTCGAAGCAGTGGAATCAAAGGTACCAAGAAGAACCAAAACAATAGAGCAGCACCAAGAAGTGCATTCAGGGCCAAGTCCATCGGTGAAACCAGAATGAGTGAACCACCTGCCAAGATGGATACTGAGGGATCAAACAGACCTCCAGTGCAGTGCTGGGGCTGTGGTGGACCGCACTATGTCAAGAATTGTCCGCAAATGAAGGGAACTGACGAGATATCCCAGATTCATGTGGCATCAACCGTGGGTGACGTGGGACGGAGTATGCCAAGAATTGACGCAGCTTTGGACGACCGCGAGGCAGAATATCAGCCCACCATGGTAGAGTTTGAAGGTAAAATTTTTAACCTCTCCATCTCTGTTCTAATTGATCCTGGAGCTACTTTAAGTTATATTAGTCCCAAGATAGTTGAAAAGTGTAAATTGCAGGCTGAAAAATTCAAGAATCCTTGGCGGGTACAGTTAGCTACAGGGACCAAAAGACGAGTAATGAAAAAGGTCAAAAGCTGTCCTATAGTGATAGCAGGACAACGAGTAGTGGCAGACCTAAACGTGCTTCCCCTCGGGTCCTATGATGTCCTAATTGGGATGGACTGGCTAGAAAAGCATTGGGCTTTAGTGAACTGCAAAACAGAGGTTATACGGTACAGGGATGAAGCTGGAATAGAACAAGATATGCAGGGAATTAAACGACCCATGCAGATCCGACCAATCACTGCATCTCAGCTGGAAAATGCATCCAGAATAGATGCCAAGTGTATGCTATTCAGGTGGGATATGCAGAAACTAAGAATAAGGAAAACCCACTAGAACACCTCTCGGTGATAAAAGAGTTCACGGATGTATTTCCAGAGGAAATTCCTGGATTACCTCCTAAGAGGGACATAGACTTCACCATTGAGTTAATACCAGGAGCTGCTCCAGTTTCGCGGACACCTTATAGGATGAGTGTACCAGAGTTGACTGAATTGAAAATGCAACTGCAAGAATTGCTGGATAAGAATTATATCCGCCCCAGTGTATCTCCATGGGGAGCTCCGGTGTTATTTGTCCGAAAGAAGGATGGAACTCTTAGAATGTGTATTGATTACCGGCAACTAAACAAGCTCACAATTAAAAATAAATACCCTTTACCGCGGATCGATGAGCTTTTTGATCAAGTCAAGGGAGTGAAAGTATTTTCTAAAATCGATATATGATCTGGATACCATGAGATCAGAATTAAAGATGAAGATATCGCTAAAACATCTTTCAAGACCCGGTATGGGCACTATGAATTTGTAGTGCTACCTTTTGGGTTGACTAATGCACTCGCCACGTTCATGTGTTTGATGAACAGCGTATTCCATCAATTTTTAGATAAATTTGTACTAATATTCATTGATGATATTTTGATCTATTCTCGCTCTAAGGAGGAGCATGAGGAACATCTTCGGATGGTACTGCAAATTTTGCGGGAACATCAGTTGTATGCTAATTTCAGCAAATGTGATTTCTATAAAGAGGAAATCCAGTATTTGGGTCATGTGATTTCAAAGGAAGGGATTGTTGTGGATCCTGATAAAAAAAAAACCATATTGGAATGGCCTGTGCCAAAAGATGTGGCGGATATCAGATCCTTCATGGGATTGGCTGGATACTATAGAAGATTCGTGGAAGGTTTTTTAAGGGTGGCATATCCCATCACGTCTTTGCAAAAGAAAGGAAGGTCATTCAAATGGAGTTCTGAATGTCAACAAAGTTTTGAGAAGCTTAAGCAGTTACTCACATCTGCTCC
>APFE030616543.1:0-21185 GCA_000404065.3 Pinus taeda | reverse complement strand
GAGCGTAGACCCATCAATCTCAACAGAGATGATGGCTGGAAGGTCAGTAGAAATTGGATCCCCGCCCTGTCGTCTTAGGGTTTCTTCCTTCCCTCTCTGTTCATCCAAGAGGCGTGCCTCATGATCGTTCTGTTTAATCTTCTCGTATTTTCTAGTATTATTAAGGTATATAAGTTTTTAGCTATTAATCATATTTGATTTTACCAATCTTGATGAAGGTCTGGTTCCTGAGTAGGTTGTTTTTAGTTTATTCATAGCGTCATTATTATCAGGGTTTCTAGATTATCTTGTATTCCTTTATTTATGTGATAGTCCTTCTAGTTTTATTTGTGATTACTACCTTGAACTATTTATTTGCAGCTCCTTAGCTTAGAGATAATAAGTATGGCCCATCTAGATTTCTTCTATCGCAAAGTGATATGATCTAATAACATATATATATAATAATATTTTATAATTATATATATATATATATATATATATATATATATTTATGTTTTTACTATTCTCAATAAATAAAATAAATTTATTTAATTTTCAACTCTAACCTCTTATGAATAATAATAATATTAATAAGTGGTAAATGTAATAATTCTTATAAACAGAAATAGATTTAATATTACATCAATGGTAAGCAGTATAGTTTTTATATATGTTAACATACCTTTAGTATATAATTCTTGTATATATTTAGGTTCTAATTTATTAAATAAATACTTATTGTGTTTAATTACCTTGAAATTATTTATTTTATTATTGTTTTTGAAATTACCTTTGAAAATATTATTATTTTTTGGAATAAGAATAGGTAATTTAGTTATGTAACCCAAATTACTTCTTATAAAGAAATCACTTAACCAATTAATGAATGTATAATAACCATTGGTACTATTTTATTATTATCTTAATGTTATTTAATTAGGTAAATTACTATTAATTTTACCTAATTTTTCTAATTTCTAGAAACAGATTATTATATAATTAATTTTAATATTATAAAAGAAATCATTCAAACTATTAGTTAATTTTGAATAACCATTAATATTAATTTATTAATAACCTAATGTTATCCGATTAAATGAATCACGTAAGTTTCTAGTCAACACACCTAATTTCACTAATTTCTAGAAACAAAATAATAATAATGTTAAATTTATTAATTTAAGTTGGGCTAGGTCTTAGGGTCAAAGTTAGCCGTTATATAGCCGTTGGAGTCTCTGCTCAGTCTATTTAAATTGCTAGGCCAGATCTGGGTCTTCAACTTGTCCTGACGATGAACCACACTAGTTGGTTCGAAACGCGTCGACAAAGGTCATTTTTATGTGATTCACGCAGAAGCTATTCTTATAACTATAATATTATTATTAACAAATTATGATTTTAGTTTATTTTAATATTATCAAATGATTAGTTATGAAATAACTAATTATTTATTTATATGTTTATATTTGTTGTTGTTTTATTGTTTAAGGAGGATGTTAGATAATGTTTCCTTGTTGTTTTGATTTGATTTTATTCATTTTTTAATGAGAGAGGAGGGATTAAATTATTAAACAACTTGAACCGAGACGATGGATTAAAACTAAGCAACGCCTGGAAACCTTTACTTGAAATCTTAAAGAATCAATAAGTAATTGTAAGAAGAGCTTCGGCGTAAATCACACGAGAAAGACTTTTGTCGACGCGTTTCAAACCAACTAGTGTGGTTCATCGTCAGGACAAGTTGAAGACAGATCTAGCCTAGCATGTTAAACAGCAGAGCAGAGACTCCAACGGCTACAAAACGACTATTATTGACCCTTGGACCAAGGTAAAAATTATATTAATAAATTTAATATCTCTATTATTTTTATAATATTACTTTAATTTTATTCTAGAAATAAGTAAAATTAGTTAATTGAATATTATCCTAAGTTAAATAATATTTTTTTTTTTTTTTTTAATTAATTTAATATTTTATTTTTTTATAATATTAATATAATTTTATTTCTAGAAATAAGTAAAATTAGGTAAATTGAATAGTATCCTAAGTAATTTATTTAATTAAAATATCTTTATGTTATTAATATAGTAATTACTTAATTCCATTATAATTTTAATCCCTCCTCTCTCATCAAAAAATTAATAAAATCAAAATCAAAACAAGAAGGAAACATTATCTAACATCCTCCTTAAACAATAAAACAACAACAAATATAAACATATAAATAAATAATTGGTTATTTCATAACTAATCATTTGATAATATTAAAATAAAGCAAAATCATAATTTATTAATTATAATATTATAGTAACACAGGAATTTAAATTAAGCATATAGTCGCAATAACTCAAATTAAAACAATTAGAAATTAACAATAGGAATTATATATAAAATTATAGGGAATTAATCAATTAATTAATTATGAATTAATTTAACAAATTAATTAATTAATTAAACAAATTAATTAATTGTTATTATTTTTTATTTTTTTGTTGTGGTTCACGGACACCTTGGTCAACGGGTGGTCGCTACATCCACAGGAAAATCTGAGCTGATCGACCCTAAAGGGAATCTAGCCCCGCGGCCCACTGGCAAGGTCTAACCCCAAGTGCTTCAGGCAGAATGGACCCTATGACCCCCTGAACGACGAGGCACTGATTTTGACCAACTGAGCTAACCCTTGGGGCTAACAAATTAATTAATTAATTAAACAAACAAATAAATAAATAAAAACCTGAACATTAACAAACTAATTGGATAATGGCTCACCTAATTTCTTAGATTAATTCTTTTATATCCTATCTATATATATGTATATATATATACCCTAAAATATAGCTCATGGATACATCATTAATATCTTTAGAATATCTATTGACGCATCCCCTGATGATGGACTCACTTGGTAGTCCAAAACGTTGGGTTCATAAAACTCTATAACAGGTCATTCCTCCTCTATCTGAAATAAAATTATTTATTTGGCTAGTTCATCAAAGAAAAATCTTAACTTGGGAAAATCTCTTGAAAAAAGGCTTCACTGGACCATCCAAATGCTACCTTTGCAACTCTCAAGAGGAGATGATGAATCACCTTCTTAACCTTTGTCCTTTCACCTCCACTATGTGGGATTGGGTGGCAACAATTTTTAAACATACTAATAGGGATAGACTCCGCATCTCCAACACTTTGAAGAACTGGAGGAAAAGCTTCTCGGGGAATGAAATTATTAATAGAGCATGGACCCTGGTTCCAGGCTTTGTTATCGGGAATGTATGGAAAGAACGCAACAGTCGGATCTTCAAGAACAAATATAGCAAGCCCCAGCACATAATTGACCAAATTTTAAGGCAACTTAAAGATACAGTCAGTAGCTTGTTGAGGACTCTGCTTAAGGACCCTCCTCTACCCCAAGATGCGAGTATTCTACTACATTTGGGTCTTCAATCCATAAGCCCATAGGGCATTATCAAGGGAGTAAACCAAATAAATTCAGATATAAACATTTGGAAGCCTCCTCCTCATGGTTTCTTAAAGGTCAATATAGATGGAGCATCTAAGGGCAACCCAGGGTTAGCTGGTTTTGGAGGTGTTATAAGAGATGAACAGGGGCACATAAAAAAAATCTTTCATGGCCACTTGAGGAAGGCCACTAATAACATGGCGAAACTCAAGGTCCTAGAGTAATGCTTGGAAATATTGATGAATTCAGATTCACATAATAGCATCATTGAAGCAGATTCAGAACTGATTATTAGAGCGGCCAAGAAAATTTGCAATGGCAGAGCACCGGATAAAGTGTCAAAACACTGGAGGCTCTCGCAAGTCTTTCACCATATTCACTCCCACCTGGGAGCTATTACCCCTAGGCAAATTGTTTGAGGACTGTCTCTGTTACGCTGCCAAAGATATGGAGCAATGGGAAAGGTGGGGAGCAGAGGAGGGAGACCAAGGATACAGCGACTTGAGGAACAATTCTGGAAGCAATGCAGGTTTGTCTGTTCATTGATCGGTGTATGGATCAATGGCAACACAACGATCAAATGAGAAAATTTTTCATCTCAAAAATAAATGGTAATCATTGATTTCGCTAAGAGGAGGTTTAGTAAGCATAGTGGGAGGGCAATGCACTGGATTGCGGACCCACCGTTTTCTCATGGTAGAAAATGTAATTATTTTGAGTGTTAGACTTTTCACCCGTTTAAGGGGTTGGTTACATAATTTTGTAAAAGGTTTAAGCCATTTCCGCTTTAGTTAGGACATGAGGACCTTTTTTGGTAAACGCAAGGGTTACCTTGTAAAATATGTAATATTATTACTGTGGTTAATTTAAAGATTCCTTCTAAATTGACCAACAAAAAAGAGAGTATTAACTGAGGGAATTAACTGACGGACAAGGTAGACGGACGAGGTTGACCACGCACCGACAAGACATCCAAATTTTGGTGGGACCAAACCTCCAAGCTGCAGGGAAAAGCAAGACCGTTGATTGACCTCAACTGCATCCTACGATGGAGATTGATATCGCAACGAACCAAAAGACCACGCGATAATGAGCGGGGGATGGCAGTTTCCCAAACCACCTCCCTGCCACGTGTAGGAACCTGATTATGATCGTTCCGGAAAAGCAAAAACCGCTTCCTGGGAGAAGGCAGTGCGAGCAGGTGAAAACCACCAGTGAAGCGGTTTATTCCTCCCAACCCCAAAAAACAGAAAATCCCATATGCTAGGAGAACTGGGAAACCTCCCTCGCTTACTGATTCACCACTCCTGAACCTGGAATCTAGAAATGAAAAGGAGCTCTCCCAAGAGAAACGAATGGTGATTACCATTACACTCACTCTTAAGAGCATTGTAATCCGTCTTGCTATCTTTGAATAATCATTTCCAACCCCGCGTGCCCAATCATCATAAATTGCCTTGTCCTCTGCAGCTTGAGCCTCGCAGATGGCTTTTAGCCTGCTAGGAGGCATTTCTTGCCATTTCATGTCTATTCTGCACTCGGTATTAATTACTCCCTGGTTGGCCAGTAGATCTGCAAGTTTATTGGCCTTCCTTCGAACATGATTGAAGCTAACCGTTTGAAGGCATTGGAGATGTTTATGGATTCTCTGGTAAACTTGTGTAAGTCTCCACTGTTTTGAGACCCTTTCAGGCGCTGTTCCATAGCTAATTTTCTTAATTGCATTTATAGAAATCTCAGACTCTGCTTCTATGAGAACATTGTGGCTGTGATTGAGTTTAAGCAGCTCCAGACATTGTTCGAACGCCATTAATTCAACCATGTTGTTGGTGGCTTTGCCTAAATGGCTGTGGAAAGTGAAAATTATTTTTCCTTCTTCGTCTCTTAACACACCTCCATAACCTACAACTCCTGGGTTGCTTTTTGAAGCCCCATCAATGTTGCATTTCAGATAACCTTTTGGGGGAGGATACCAGAATTCCTTTTCCCTTTCCAACACTCTTACTTCTTTGTTAAGACCTTGGAGTCTAATCTCATGAATTCCCAGTTGCTTGAGAGTTCTCAAATCGCGCGCAGTGGGAGGATTTGAGGGGTAACTGTGCATAGTGGTGGAGACGATCTCCTTAATCTGCTTTAAGATCAATTCCAACAAGCAAATGGAATTAGTTTTTTCATCCTTGAAAATTCTTTTAATTTTTTCCTTCCAAACATTCCAGATAATGCAGCTTGGTGTCAAGGTCCAGGCCATATTAAGGAAATCATTCTCTGAAAAAAAAATTCTCCACTTGTTCAGGGTGTTAATGATGCTACCTTTATCTCTGTCTTTCTGTTGAAAAATGATATTGAAAGAATCCCACAACCAGTTGATGTAGATACAGTTGTTGAGAATGTGCTTTGTTGATTCCTCTTGAGCCTCACATAAAGTGCATCTAGAGGGCCCCATGACCCCCCTCTTTTGAATGTTGTCCCAAGTTAATAATTTCTTGTGATGAACTAACCACATAAACAGTTTGATCTTCATCCATCCTTGGTGGCTCCAAAGTTTTTGCCAGTATTTTCCCGAAACACCGGGATCTAGGTTAAGGGTAATTCTTTTTGCTTCATGGATGTTAAAGATGCCTTCTTTATTTTGTCCCCATCTTAACTGATCCTGCCCATCTATGACCAAGATCTTTATCTGTTCTAGAATTTTCATAAGTTCTTCTGTTTTTGCCTTTGTGGGGCCTTCCTCGCTGCATCTTATTTTCCTCCAGCTTCTCCATTTTTCAGTATCATGAAGAGGATTCCAGAAATCCCTAACTTTTATTAGTCCTTGGGAATCAGTTTCCTGTTTGATGCTCATAAAGTCCTCCCTTAACAACATTGGTTCTTGTTGCCATTTATCTTCCCAGAAGAGAGCTTGTTCACCTGCTCTAATTTCCCAGAAGCTATTGTTCTGAACTAGGCTTATGTTATCCCAGGCTTTATTCCAAATGTGAGAGCCTTTTATGTTCCCTGACATTCTAATGAGATCACTTGTTTGCCAGGGGCTGGCATATTTTTCTTTCCAGGTTTTAGCCCATTGTGCCTCTAGTTCTTTAACCCATCTCCACCAGAGTTTGGCTCCTAGAACATTACTTAAAATCTCCTGATCATCCAAGCCTAGGCCTCCATGACTTTTGGGTTTGCAAATTTTATCCCAAGATACGAGGGCCCATTTCTATTTTGTCTCCTCCTTGCCCCAGAGAAAGTCTCTCTGAATGTTCCTTAGTCGCTGTAAAACCACTTTGGGAGCTAGCAGGGTTGATAGAAAGAAAATAGGGATGGATTGCAAAACTGCCTTCGTCAAAATCAATCTGCCAGCCAGGTTCAACGCTCTAAAAGTCCATCTTTTGATTTTGCCTTGCATCTTGTTGAGCACCGATTCCCAGATACTTGTACACAATGGTTTATCCGTGAGGGGGATGCCCAGATACTTATACGGGAGGACTTTCCTTTAGAAGTCCAGACTTCTGGAGATGTTCCTTTGAAGAGCAATGTTAGTGTTAAAGAAAAAAAAATTGGTTTGGAGAGATTGACTTCCATACCTGAAGCCAAGGCGAAGTCATTTAAGATTTTTTTGTACTCTGTAGCTTCCTTGACTGTGAGGATACCCTGCATCATGGTGTCATCCACAAATTGTTGATGAGTCAAGGCTTGGCTGTTCTCCGTTAATTGAAGGCCCTTGATCTTTCCTAAAACTTTGGCAGATTTAATAGTTCGGCCCAATCCTTCCATCACGAGGATGAAAAGAAAGGGAGAGAGTGGATCTCCCTGTCTAAGGCCTCTGGAGGGAGTGAAGATTTCCGAGGGCGTGCCATTCACCAGAATTGAAAAGCTGGGTGAGGTAACCATGGCCATAACCCATCTGATCCAGTCATGATCAAACCCAAATGCGGAAAGGACCTTTTTGATGTAAATCCAGTTCACCTTGTCATACGCTTTTGCAATGTCTAATTGCGTTATCATATCGGCCTGCTTTTTGTTGGTGAGAGAGTGAAGGACCTCGTGGGCCTGAGTAATATTATCTAGGATTTGCCTTCCTTCCACATAACCAAACTGTTCCCTAGAAATCAAAGAAGGCAGAAGAGGTTTTAGTCTGTTGGCCAGGATCTTAGAAATGATTTTATAAACAACATTGCATAAAGCAATGGGTCTGAACTTATCAGGAGTCAGGGTTGAGTCTTGTTTGGGGATCAGGGAGATGAAAGAGGCGTTGAGGGATTTCAAAATGGATCTGCTTCGTTTGGATTCCTCGACCACATCTAAAATATCTCGTTTGACAACATTCCAACAAGCTTTGAAAAAGTCCACGTTAAAACCATCTGGACCTGGTGCTTTGCCATTTTGCATCTCTTTCATCACCGTATTAACATCTACTTCAGATACTGGTTTGTTCAGGTTGAAGTTATCTTCTCTAGATACCATCCTTGGAATACTCTTTATAATTTCCTTAATGTGATGGTCTATTTCTGGATTGTTTCATTGGTGATACCTCTGAAATGTTGAACCATCACAGTTTACGATATTCTTGTGAGTGGTCTGAAGCTCCCCATCTTCATTCAATATTGAGGAGATTCTATTGTGCGTTCTATTGGCTATGGTGGAGCGGTGGAAAAACCTAATGTTCCTTTCACCTTCTTTGAGCCATTGAACTCTGGACTTTTGTCTCCAAAAAATTTCCTCCTGTTTGCATAAATTCTCCCAATCAAGGTTGAGTTTTTCAGCTTGCTCACTTTTATATTTATCAAAACCTTCTGCAATCATTACTTGGTTTAGTACCTGCATTTTGATCTCTACTGATTTTTTGTTTGCAAAAATGTTACCAAAATCCTTCTTGTTCCATTCTTTGAGTTTGGTTTTTATGCGCTTAAGTCTTTTGTGGAGGAGAAACATTTTGGAGCCTTGAATCTGAAGATCTTCGGACCACCATTCCTCAATATTGCTGATAAAATCTGGGTGGGAGAGCCAGATGTTTTCAAATCTGAAGGGTATGTTCTTGGGAGCATCAATTCCTTTGATTTCTAATTGAATCGGCCAGTGATCAGAGCCTCCGAATGGAAGAACACTTGCAGCTATTTTTGAATTTATGAGCATCAATTTCTCAGAGATCAAAAATATGTCTAACTTTGAGGCAACCTGAGGATCACCTCCTCTTTTGTTATTCCAAGTAAAAATAATGTTTTGCATTTTAGAGTCAACCATCTTCATGTCGTCTTTGAAGGAATTGAACCCTAATGATTCTCTACTAAGGCTTCTGGTGCCTCCTTTTTTTTCTTTTTTCTTTTTTTTTTTTGTCTGAAAGAGATTTGATCATATTAAAGTCTCCTCCAATGACCCACAGGATTTCTTTATGTCTGCTTCTTAGATCTACCAGGGAGTTCAGAAATCTAAGCTTCTCATCTATTCTGTGAGGACCATAGATATTCGTAACCAGGAAGGTGTCAGACATCCCCATTGGCTGAATGATAGCTAATAAGTAATTTCTCGTTGCCTCCGCATCTACAATAGTGACTTTTTGGGGGTTCCAGAGAGTAAGAATGCCCCCCGCTGTGTTTTCTGCTTAACTTCTAGAAACTCAAATTTACTGAGCCATTTGCTATGAATTTGTTTTATTTTCTGAATGGAGCATTTTGTTTCTTGAATGAAGATTATTTCCGGCATTGCTAGTTTCATTTTGTTACTTAGCATTCTCTGTTTTCTTTTACTACCTAGACCTCTAATATTCCATGAGATGAACTTCATAATTAAAGATTTGTAAAGGAATAGCTGGTTAGATCTTTCATCTTACCTGAGTCTATCATTAGCTTTCCACACTCTACTAGGAGCTCATTTTGCATTTTTCTGCCTCCCTTTTTTCCTGGATTTCTAGTGGCTAATCCTGGATTTAACTTCATTGCTTTCACCCCTCTATGCTCCTGTTTGTGGATGTGCTTACCTTTCTCCTGCCGTTGTTCCTGAGTTTTCCATAAAAACAACTATTTTATTCTATTGCATTCATCTTGGGGTAGAGAATCTAGTCCTCCTTTGGTGCCTTGCATCAAGAATCCTTCCAGATCCAAGTTTTCCTTGTTGAGGATTTCTTGTAGTTTGTGCTCTTCCATATCTGTTTCACTTCGAGTCATTTCCTGGTCCATTTCCATTTCTGTTTCACTTCTCATTGCTTCTTTTGGAGAGTCAATGGCCTGAGAGAGATCTAAGTCCTCTTTCTTTTCTTTTTCTTTAGCATCTTCCTCCGAATCTTGATTTTCTCTTGTGAATTCTTCAGTCTCTTCGAGCACTTTAAACTTATTCTAACTGCCTTTTTGCCCCTCTATACGTTGTTGTTTTGATCCCTTTTTTCCTCCCCTTCCTCTACTAGCCACTTTCTGAAAGCTATCGGTGTCCTTCGATATATTGAGTTTTTATTTGTTATCCTCTTTGCTGAGAGGGCAGTCTCTTAACAAATGCCCATGTTTGTGGCATCTTCGGCATCTGAAGGGTATATGCTCATAGTCAACCGCCTGCACCCACTCCTCATCCAAAACTTCCAGGATAAATTCATCCAGAAGTGCTCCAGATAGATCCATTTCCACACAGATTCTAGCAAAGGAGGTATATTTTCCCCTTCTTGTGGCTTCAAAAGCTTTGATATAGCGTCCTAGTTTATTACCAATGGCAGCCAATGACTCAGTTTGCCAATAATCCAAAGGTAGAGAGTAGAGCCTTACCCACACAGGAACCGAGGAGAAAGTCTCCCTCTCTGGGACAAAGTTCATTTTCCAAGGTCTCATATAGAGACCTGATGCACAAAAAAATAGGGTCCTCCTTCGAATATTATGTCTTTGTCTTCGATGTTGGAGAACACTACTGTGAAGAATCCTTTTGACCCCAGATGTAGGTCAATGCTTCCTTAGGCTTCCAATGATACTTGATCCACGTCTGTAAAGCCTTTTCAATGGGCCATAGTCCCATGAATTTATGGATTATGGCGTAGGATCCCATATGTTCCCTATGCTCCTGCAGAGCAGGATCATTTAATATTACTCGGGGGGTGATTTGTGCTTTTGGTTTGCAAGGTCCTTTTCGTTTTTTTTTTTTTGTGCTTCTAGTTTGCAAGGTCCTTTTCGGTTTTTGTCTCTTGGATCCAGACTTTTGTCTTCTTCCTCTTTGTCCTTTGTGTTGTTGTTTTCTTTTGTTCTGGTCTCATCTGTTTTCCTTTTGTTGTCTCTATCGCTTTTACTGTTTCCAGTGGGCCTCTTACTTCCGCTGGCTACTACATAATTGTAGGAGGGAGCCGAGCTCCCTCCTCTGCCACTCTCCATACGAATCGAACTCCGCTTGCTGAGGAACCCTGGCCACCGCGTTTCTTCCGCTCCCGCTCTCCTCTGATTAGATTCCTTAGTTGATGGGACGTTTTAGACTTAAATAATTTTTAGGTTGGGAAATTAGAGAAAATAAATGAAAATTAAGAATGTGTGGAAAGTGGAAAGTATGAGGTTGTTAAGGCCCTTAAGCCCTTATATTAAGGCTTTAATAACCATCTGTTATTAGTTTATTTGTTATATTAGGAAGTCGGTCAATACCTTTCATTTTGCTTTTTCATTTTAATTGTATCATTTGCCATATATATACACCAAGAAGAGTTAGTATTAAGATCATAGAATCTTGTCTTATGCATTATATCCATTATAAAAAGAAGAGAGGTTTCCTCCTCAAAGTGGACTGCAATTATTAACATTTGGTATCAACGCATACAAACATGAGGTTTTGTTGCTTCAAATACTCATCTTCAAATTTTCATTATATATATATATATATATTATATATATATATATATTATTATATATATATATATATATATATATATATATTATATATATATATATATATATAATTAATATATATATAATATATATATATATATATATATATATATATATATATATATATATATTTTTTGGTGGTGGGGGTGGGGACGGTGGGGAGGCGGAAATTTCAAATGGTGAATTTTTTAGCATGTCGATAAGAGATATCAAGGAATGTGTTAAAATTCCATATTCGGATTCACTATACTTTGAAGATACACTCTATGGAAGTTAAGGTTTGTGAATGGTCCTAGAATCAATTTCAAACAAGTAATCTTGACATTTTCACTGTAACCTTTTTTGTGACGGTTCAAACCATAAAATTTTGAGCATATTAAGGAAGGATATAGGGGTGCATTAGGTAAAATTTTCATATTTTGGTTTGTTATACTTTCAAATATATACCCATAACTTTCACTTGGCACATCAATTTTTGGTCAAACTTGTCGAACTACAAAGAAGACATATCAGAGTACTATAGGACAAACTTTCAAATTCAAGAGGACTCAAATCTCAAAGATATATCAAGCCAAAGTATAGACATCCAAGTGATCTCCAGATTAAGGTTTCAATGATATGTAACATACAAGTGACATAACTTTTGATTGGAAGATCCATTATTTTAGTGATTGGAATTTGTGATAAAGAGAAGTATTATTTCTTACATGCCTCCAAAGAAAGATATAAAAACTACTACACCAATTAAACCTATTGAAGGCTTATCCATCACTCGTGAAGAAATAGATGATGTCCAATACTAGGTATCCAAGTTGGAAAGTTAGTTGTCACAAATGAAAGAATCAATTAAAAGGGGCATGGATGGACCTAAGTAACAAATTTAGAAGAATATGAAATAGGTGGAACAAAATATTATATAAACCATAAATGGGAGGCTCCTTAAAATTGATAATGTGTCAAATATTCTTTTGGCTTTAAGATATATAGTCCAATCACACTTGTGAGCTTTTCTCTGACACCATGTTTGCAGTAACCTTAGCTTCGCAATGGTCGTTGTGGAGAGGGACCCCCCCCCCCCCCTTTCACACTCGTCCCCCTCGCATGAGGAAGAAGTGTCAGCTTTCCAGGCCTTGATTGCCTCAATGCCAAAGAGGGCAAAGACTACAATGTCGCAGTTAAGATTTGTTAAGCGGAATGATGATGTCAGGGATATTTCTCTGCCAATTGGAGCTCAAAGGACCTTGTTGGAATACTCTGACATAGCTCTAATAGGGAAATTTACAGGTATGTGGCCTTCTCATAGATCTATGGAAATATGGATAGATAAACAATGGAGGTCAATGATGAAAGGGAACATAGGTTTGTAGGCAATTCAGAATGGTTTTTTTGCCTTTCTATTTGAGCTTAAAGAGGACAGGGATGTTGTATTTCAAAATGGGCCTTATTTCTTCAAATATAGGGAAATGTATTTGAATAAATGGACGTTAGATTTCAAATCAGATGAAGATGTTCCTACATCTATCCTAGTATGGGTGAAACTTACAAGGTTGTCGCTATCTTGCTAGAGTGATGATTGTCTTATGGCTATTGGGAATGGAGTAGGACACTATATTGACAAAGCATATCCCAAAGGATCCCAATTTTCCGGTGCCAAAATTTGCGTGGAGGTAGATCTGGAGAAAGGACTTCCAACGGAAATAAATTTAGCCTTAGGAGATTGGAAGCATCGTCGGATCTTGGAATATGAACAGATCTTGTTTAAATGTTGAAATTATCACGAGCATTTTCATTTTGCTTGTGATTGAAGCAAGGTCCCGAATCCCAAAGAACTAGACTCAGCAACACCCGTGGAAGGGCAATGGAAAAACCATAAAAGACGAAGAAAAGGTAGAAATAGAAATGCCAAAACCCAAAATATTCATGATAGCAAGGCTTCAACCTCCTCAAATTCGTTTAATGCACTGCGGAATCAGAATGAAGAAGGATCAGTAGATCCTCCAGTGGAGTGAGAGAATTTAGGGCAAGATCATGAAGAAGGTCATGAGGAAGCTGAGGAAGGGGAGATCAATGAAGAAAATATAACCCAAGCTCCAGATCTTCCTCTCCAAAGGGGTCTCCAGGCCCCTCTCAGCCTTGAACCTCAAAATCTCCAGGTTAAAGTGTAGCAAAAGAGATCATAGGAGTGATCATGTGTCATATGGTTGAGAATTTTGTATGGGAAGATGAAAGCAATAGTCAAGAAACTGAAAGCTCAAAGAAATAATAGGCTGACCTAAGAGGAAAGTAGTCCATTAAAAAGAAGCAGAGCAGAATAAGAAGTTGGGTAATCAAACAGTTTTGCCAGAGATCTTAAAAGGAAAACGGAATACAAGAACAAATGGACTGAAGGGAGGAGGGTCGCAAAATCTCACTTCCAAATGAAAGTGTTATCATGGAATATAAGGGGTTTGGGGAGCCCCATTAAATCCCTAGCAATAAAGGATTTGATTCAACAAGAAAATCCATGGATATTATTTGTTCAAGAAACAAAGCTAGAAGAAAACGAAGCACTAAAAACAATGGAAACAAAGTGGAAAGGAAGCGTTGGAATTGCCCAAAGTTCAAGAGGAGCGTTAGGGGGTTGTGCACCCTCTGGGTAGAGAAACACTTCTCGTGCATTGACAACCTTAAAACGTAGAACTAGATTGTGGCCTTTATATAACATAAAGAGACAAGAGAAAGAATACCAGTAATAAACATATATGCCCTTGTCCTGTACAGTGAGAAAAATGAATTCTGGGACTCTCTGGAAGTAATCAAAGACAAGGGACTTCATCAAAATACTGTTATTGGGGGGTGATTTTAATGTAAGTCTAAGTGTATCTAAAAAAAAAGAAAAAAAGAAGAAGGAGGAATTATAGTAAGGAATCCATTCAAAGAGCAACTCGAGGATGTTATATATGGATGGGATTTGTTTGATGTAGTTTTAAAAAATGGAAAATATACCTAGACCAATCGATGATTAGGAGACAATCACATAGCATCTAGATTGGATAGATTCCTGGTCCACAGTGGCTGACTAGTAAAAGGGTTATAATGCACATCCTTCATCAAATCTCGAGGTGAATTAGTAGGCCAATTGCACTTCATTTGGGAAAAAAAATGAAAATTTGGGTTCAATTCCATTAAGATACAACTCAACTTAGCTTCAAGAGGAGGGAGTGTCATAATTAATAAAACAAGCTTGGAGGTTTCACGTTAAAGGCTCCCCTACCTTTGTCTAGGAAAATAAAATTCCATCAGTCAAAGAAACTCTAAGGAAATGGTTGAAAATCAACTTCAGACCTTTAGGGCAATTAAAAAAAGAGCTAGTCTCTCAACTAGAGGAGCACTATAGGATAATGAAGACAACAATTGTGGAGGAGGCACACTTAAAAAACTTACCGAGAGCATATTGGAGATTAAATTTCGGAAGTTTATGGTTGAAGGTAGGAGATTATAATGCCACATTTTTTCATAAGCAAGCCCAAGTTCGAGAAACTAGGAACCGTGTTAAAGAAATAGTTTTGGATGGCATGCCTGGAATTACCTCCTTCGAGGACATTAAAATGGAGGCTTTCAATCATTTTAAATCTCTACATAATGTGGAGGAAATTCCAATGGATGAAGCAAATGAATTCCTCTGGAACATGAACCTAGTAATATCCCAAATGGAGAATGTGGAGCTCATTAAGCTAGTAGAAGAGGAAGAAGTTAGGAAAGTAATATGGTCACTAGATTCAGATAAGGCACCTGGTCCATATGGATTTACAATAAGCTTTTATAGATCCTTCTGGCCCCTTATTAATAAATATCTCCTACGAATGCTATACAACTCCATAAATAAAAATAAATTGGGAGGCAGAATAGGTTCCTCTTTCATTTCCCTCATGCCGAAAGAAGCCAATCCTATTAATTTTACAAGATGTTGTCCTATATCTCTATGTAATGCAACTTATAAGATTTTGACAAAGGCTGTGGCTAATCGATTAAAGAAACTGCTTCCTTCTTTTATAGTTGAGAATCAAGGAGGTTTCATGTAGCGCAGGAACATCTTGGACCATAGTTTTAGTGCAAGAAGAAATTCACTCTAGTAAAGAGGCAGGAGAGGTAGGAATGGTTATTAAACTCAACATGGCTAATTCCTTTGGTAGGGTAAACGATTCCTTTCTTTTTCTAATTCTAGAAAATTTTGGGTTCTGCATGGAATTTATTCAATGGTTCCAGACATGCATTGGTGCCCCTTGGATAGCACCATTTGTTAATGGGAGGCATGCTCCCTTCTTTGTAGCTTCGGGAGGATTGACATGGGGGTGCCCTATCTGCCCCCTCCTTTACATTATCATGGTAAAAATTCTATGTAGGAATTTGGAAGCTGCAAGAGTAGAAGGAAGCCTTCTAGGGTTGATTATTGCAAGAAATGCTAAACAAATAAATCATTCACAATTTAAGGATGATATACTCTTACTTGGGGGAGCATAAATAACAATAGATATAAGGTACAAAATGATATTGGATAAGTATCTATTTTTATCTGGCGAACAAGTCAATAAGCCAAAGAGCCAGTTTTATGGGTGGAATTGCTTGGATTCGGTCCTTTAAGAGATCTCTCAAATCTTGGGATTTCTAATCGCTGGAAATTGATCCTCGTGCACATACTTAGGAGTTTAAATATTCATGGGACTGACTGTAGGTGATGATTGGGAACCAGTTATTCAAAAATAACGAAAATAATTTTTCCATGGGGTGATCAATGGTTGAATGTGGCAGGGAAAGCAGTGCTTGTTAAATCTGTATTATCTCTCTCCTGGTGTATGTTGGATCTGGGTTGTTAACCCCAAAAGGCATCTCCCATCAAATAAGTTGTATGATCCGAAAATTCATGTGGTAGGGTGGAAAAGGAAATGAAAAGGGTTTTCATTTAATAAATTAGAATGTTGTGAGGCTTCCTAAAATATATGGAGGGCTAGAAATTAAAGGTTGAGAATATATGATTCTGGCATTATGAGCTAAGTTAGTATGGAGGCTTCTTTCTGGATCCAGCGAATTGTAGAAGCTTGCATTTATAAGGAAATATTTTCATGAGAGTAGATTTCTCAAATCGGAGGAGGAGTCATGGGGAGCAAGTGGTTCAAAAACTTGGAAGCTATGTAAAGCAACAACACCAATGGTAATGCAACATTTTGGCTAGAAAGTGGGAAATGGACGACAAATTCACATATGGAAGGATTGATCTCCCTCCCTCCATACCTATGCGATGGAATTGATTACAGTGAATAGACAACCTGGATGGAAGAGAATGGAAAACGCAGGCTAGCTGATATCTTTAAATGGGATTCGGGAGGATCTAGGAAAGCATGGAAATGTAATAATATTTTGGTTCATCTCTCTTTTCAGTGGTAGGTTCTAACTAAATTTCTTAAAGGATCAACACCTATAGCGACTGATAAACATGATCACAAAATTTGGACAGGGGGGAAGAATAATTATTATATGGTGAAAGAAGGATACGAAATTCTAATATAAAAAATTCCTCATCTGCCCTTAGATAAAAATGGGATAAGATCTAGTCAAAGGATGGCCTTCCAAAAATCAATACATTTTGTTGGAAATTAGTTCATGGAAATATTATAATGGTGGAGAATCTGGGAAAAATAAAAAGCAACAAGGTCCATCAAGATGTGTTTTGTGTAAGGAGGAGGAGGAAAATATCCAACATGTCTTCCTCAAATGTCCCTTTTTTGTCATTGTTTGGAATCACACAATTAGCCCTATCAAATCCATCCAACATATCCCTCAAACCAGGGTGGATATGTTTGAAAACTGAAGCCTTCAATACACTTGGGAAAGGAAGATTGACCCAGTAATCATGCGGAGTTGGGTGGCTTTGCCAAGGTTTTTATGCTGTACTATATGGCTATCGCATAATCACTCTATCTTTTAGAGCACCATCCTTGACCTGATATCCACAACCATGAGAGAAACTTAGCTGTTCTTTGAAAATATCACTTCAAGGGGTTTTTACCCTACCGAATTGGAGGATCTCCACCCTAAGGAAAGGGAGTAGTCCCATTAAATTAAAAGAAATTATCATTCTAGCAACTTCAAGCAATAAAAATCTCTTCCACAGTAAGCTATAAGGTTTGAAGGCCATAATTTCAGGAATTGGCGAAGATCCTTGGGGAGACACCAATTATTTTTCACTGGAGAATCAAAAGGAAACTTGGGGGAGATAGGTGTGGGAGGGGTAATTTATTGACCTCATGAAAAATAGAGATTAAATATGCATGGGGTCTGGCTATTTCTGCCAATAACAAGGCGTAAGCATTAACTTTATGATTGGGCCTGAACTTAGCAATAGAAAGAGGTATTCATTAGCTTATTATAATGGGAGATTTGATGCTAAACATTCAAAAACTCCATAAAAATAAGGAGCGAGGTGATTAATATTGGCTTCTCCTATATCCAAGGATAAGAGAGCAAATACAAAAGTTTGATACTATTAGCTCATATCACATAATAAGGGAATTCAATAATGTTGCAGATGAGCAAGCAAACACTGGAGTTAGCCTTGAACAAGGTGATTTGTTACTCAACCAAGGAGTTAAAACTTATAATTATTTAACATGATAAATAAAAACAATGATCAAGGCGGGACAAGACTCATTAAACATTGGATAATGCGATGTATTGATAAGAACACGAGGTCTAAACGAACGTTTAATATTTTCATGCTAATGAAATTAGAGGAGGCAAAGAGGTGGCGGCTCTTGGGAGTAGAAGCGATGATAGGTAGATCGCCTAGGTGGAAAACGGTGAATGCACTTTCCATTTCAAGGGACATATATAAATATTCCCCCACGCAGTTCAACATTGAAACACAACATTCCTCATGCCAATTCCTTACTCCTCAATTGGAGAAATAAATGCGATAAGGTTGCAATTTGGAGAATGGAAAGATTGTATTACAAAAAAATATTTTAGGGAAAATGAGTAGCATAGACATTCAATGCAGAGCATGGTATGGGTAATTCAACCTGCTATAAATGGAAAGCAACTGCAGATGAATTGCATCAAATCTCTGTTAAAATTCATTTGAAGGTGAGAATGGCATCCCTAAGTGAGGTAAGCGAAGATCACTCGGGATCAATTCAAGACACGGTGTTGTTGGAAGAGAAGCTATCCAAAATGGAACGTATTGGGGTGAAATTACTAAAGGAGGCACAAACTCACTTTTTGTTGCTAATGCATGAGGTTGAAATGATGAGGGAAGATGTGGAGAGGCTTAGGCTCACCGTGGTAAATGTGGCTATGAAAACTAATAACCTCTTAGAAAAGTTGGAAGGGTTAAAGGTAACAGTGGAAACGACAGCTGTGGGGGTACTCAAAGAAGTTTTTGGCTTGCATGATCCTCCACCTCCCATCACAAAAAATCTAGGTGAGCCTCAGGAGCTGGCAGCAGCAGAGGTCCTGATGTAGGAAGAGGCAACAAATGAACATGAGATGGAAAATGGAGGATTTCCAAGAATGTAGATTTATTTCAATCCTATCTTTTTGTTTTTTTTTTTTTTTCAATGCTATGTAAATCAGTGCTATATAATGGCATGTTCTGGAGACTATAGAAGATAAACTTGGTTAGAAGCACGATAAGATATAGGTAAAGTAGAGGCAGAATCCATTTTGATCAATTCCGGTTTTTAGTAGTTGATGAATAACTTTTGAATATAAGGGTTATAGCCAGTGTTCTAGTTTGATAATATAAAGCTACTCGTTTCCTTTAAAGAAAATTAATAATGTGTCGATAATTTGAAATTAAAAATTGAAGGTTTATTGTAAAATTTTGCAAGCTAGTTTATGTCTTGTGGGTAATGGATCGAAATTGCAAAAAGCACATAAACTTAGTAAACTTAGTTAAACTTTGTATATTTAAACATAGAAATATACAATATGCAACATCACAAAACAACAATTTGATGACGAAGTTCACCCCTCCTGGGCTACGTCTTCGGGTACAGCTTCTAATGTTGGCCATTTATATTATGTGCTCAAAATTTCAATTACATCAACATATAATGCTCAAATTGCAAAACAAACACTGCCATTGTGTCACGATCACCCAAAAACCCTTGTGTAGGCTCTTCTTGGTCTCAAAAGGGTTGAAATTAGCCAAGTTAGGCCTCGTTCATTTCTTTGCTGTTTGTCCTGCAAAATGATCTCTTTGTCAAAACTGGCAACAAATTCTACTTTTAGCAGTTCTGCGAGGCAACAATTTCGCGTGGGTTCAGCAACATTTCTGCCATAAAAAGTGCATTTTTTCAAACCGTTAAACGCGCCAATAGGGTCACGCTCATATTCCTCTGCCACAATAGGGTCGTGCTTCCCTCCAACTAATTGTCAAAAACTTTAGAGCGTGATAAATTTCTCATATGGTATTGGATTGAGGAGATTCAAGCATCATTGCAATTAGAATAACGAGATCTACAATTTGGCACTAGTTTTGGGAGATTTTAAGGACTTCGATTTTTGAGCATATTTTTTATCCCCTATATCATTCCTCCCCACATGAAGCTTTTGGAACACCAAAAGTATGTTTTTACTCAACAAGTAAGTGAGGGTACAAATCCCTCACTTTCTTGATCTCAATCCACCTTGATTTACTTGGATTGGTACCTTTGAGACCTACTTGAAGATACTCCATATTGCCCCTGCGTGAAGTCCTGATCCTCCTGTCAAGAATTGAGTCTTCCTATAACTCACTTAAATATTCAAGAGCAAAATCTTCTATAGATGGAATCTAAGCATTCTCCTCACGATCATCAATAATTAGAGGCTTACACAATCTCAAGTTTTCCACATTCACAAAAAAATAGATTTGCATGTAAGGTGGTGTTATAGTTTACTCTCTCGTTTTAGTTTTCAATATTATTCAAAGTCCAAAAAATGAAATATCATGTTTAAGTTTTGAAAAAACAAAAGAAATTTTAAAATTTTGAAATATTATTTTAAATGACACTAATGGCGGCATTGAAGGCATTAAGAAGGTGGGCCCAACCCATCTACTAAAGCCCGAGCATTTCCACAAAGTGCGATCAAATGTCGGCAAAGAAGATAGATTAAGTAGCCTGCGGGGGAACAACAAATGCAGATTATAATTCATTGCTCAACCCCCGCAATTGACCCTGATGTTAACACGATTGATAGAGATCGACAATTCGTGATCACTACGGGGGTTCAACCTTGATCAATATCTCGTACACCCCCTACCCCCCGCAGTGGGACACCCCTCATCATCCCGCTCCACCTCACGTTCGCCACTTCATCCTCTGCCCTCATTCATTTCTGTCCAACTCACCCACCGTACCCCAACACCTTATCCCTGTCACTTCATTAATTTGTTACATTTCCCCCCATTTTGCTTTCATTTATAAATAATAATTAAAAAAAGGAAATAAACCTTGTTGTATTAGTCACCTGTTCTCGGTACAAGTAGCTCCAATGCATAAATTGAGAACCTCTAGTTCAACATTCCAAGTCAACAACTATTATGAATTATCTTAATAAGGATTCTAAACTTCTGTGGATGGTAAAGACTTTGTTACAGACAAGCCTACTTATAGTAGGATCACAACATTCAGAATGGCACTCAACAAATTGGAAGAAGCATCAAAGCCAAATGTACCATTGTGGAGAAGATGCAAAGAGTGGATAATAGAACAGACAAAAGATTCACCAGCAGTGCCATCTACTCAAACCACCAATCCGAACAGTTACCAGCAACAATCAAACATAATTTGATTTCATTTCATTTTATGTTATTTTGTTTTCTAAGAAAAGTGAGGTGTCTTGTACCTGTTGAAAATGCAACAAGATGGTGGAGCTTAGTGAAAAGAAGTCGCCTTCA
>APFE030616535.1:0-36990 GCA_000404065.3 Pinus taeda | reverse complement strand
TGCCTTTCATTAATTCTCTGTCAAAATATACAATGAAGAACCTCCCACAGTCTCCCAGAAATTACAACCAACCCTTTGCAAATGGTTTGCATACAATAAATAGACTATGCCATGGGGAAATAGAACGACCAAGAGTTGGGGAGGTTTTAAAATCATTAAAAATGGAAATGGAAAGCCAACCATTAGTTACAGGTGCATCGTTACAAAAATGACAAATGGCTTGGGTGACTGCTCGCCTTCCTTTGCCACTTGGATAGAAGCCAAAATTTAGTGAAAATATTATTTAAACTTTGCCTTAGCTGCTGAAAAAAGTGTAGTGGAAATGAGCGGGCCCACTTGGAGAAATTCGCGAATCAAAATGTCACGAAGCAGAAGTGATTTTGGCCTTTTGTCTATATGCGCTGTGCCCAAATCTATATGCGTCGCGCCACTTTGGAGGCGATTTTGAGGTACCTTCTGGAGTCCAAATTGTGCCCAAGTGTGCTTGTTGGAAAGCCTGGACTGTCTACTTTCCAACCCAAGTGGAATTTCTGCATTTGGTGCTCATTTTCCCCTCCAAAAATTCATTATCCCAGGACTGCTTCCTGTGTGTCAAAATAGGGGCAGAGAGGTCATTGTTTGAGTCTTTTTGACCTCCTGGGGACTCAAAACATGCCTAAACTTCTTTTCCATGCACCATCAGGCATGGTTTTTCATGATAAATCCAAAAATACAAGCCATTTGTGATTTGGAGCTCCCAATCCTAAGCGCCGCGCCAGTGGCGCGACGCACAGGGAGAAAAACCCTGTGTTGTGCCCAAAAATTTGTCATGTGACCAAAATTTCCCCAAATTGTTTGAAATTTGGGCTGGAGGTTCCCTATGAAGTGCTATGCTAGGCCATAGAGGCTTTAGCCAAGATTCGAAGCCAATCTTGCTCTTTTTGCCTCCTTTGCTTCTTTGTCGTTTTGCTCAATTTCGCCTTCAAACTCTTTATCCGAGCCTTTGGACTCATGTTTTGTGCCCTGTAGTGATAAACCATCCTCCTCAACATGGTTTTGTCCTTGTCAGCCTTCTCTAGTAGTCTCTCAAGGTGGATGTTGATACGCTCGAGCCAAGACTCTCGGTCATTGTTAATCTCTTGCTCTAAGGGAGTGAGCTCAATCCTCCTATGTTGGGTAGCTTGGCGATTCTCACGGATGTGTTGCAGCTCCATGATCTCATGCTGGTCCTGATAATCCACTTGGACCTCTCCAAATTGAGAGACAAGGCTTGGATCTTCGTTTGCTGGTCTTGGATGCTCCTCCTAAGTTCAACACTTTCCACATTTGTATCATCATCATGAATGAGGATGAAGTCAGCCTCTTTTTCACCTGATGGCCCCTCGTCATGCATGGGCTTCTTGCCCCTGTCCTGTACCTATATTTCCGATGTCGGAAGCGAGGACCCTTCCACCCCAGGTGGAGATAACACTCGCTTTGCTGCTGCAAACAAATGTCTACTGCCTCTCTGATAAGTGATGAATACTGGCATTGTAGTGGTCTCATGGTGCTCATACTGATGAGAAGGACCACCTATCTCAAGCTCAACCTCTGATAATACCTGTGAAGTGTTGAAGAGGTCACGGGAGATGAAGTCATCCCAAGTAATGCCCTGTAATCCTAGCTGATGATCGACCAAAATATTAATAAGAGCAAAGTGATAAACACTGCTAAGTTGCTGCTGAGGGGTTTTTTGCTGCATGAAGGTGTTCATCCTCTCTATGTTCCTGCAAATGAAATATGGGATGTTCATCATCCGTACCCTGGTAAAGTGCATGAGCAACCTGATGTGATAGGCCTATAGACGAGAGAACCTCCCCTCACAGCTGAAGTACTTCATGATAAACTTCATGAGTGGAGCATATTCATCTTTCAAATATCTGAATGGAAAAACTCTTTGGAGTTGCCTTAAGAAACTAGCCTTAATGTAAGGCTCATAGTGTTTTCGATCAACCTTCTGTTTCTTGTGCCACTGTTCTCCAACATTCGTTATGCCGGTTGCTAATGAGACAGTTTTAGGTGTCAGTGTGAAGGTGACCTCAGCCAAGATAGAGTGATCTCCCTGTGGGTGAAGCACAAAAAGGCGGGCCAACTCATGATGAACTTGAACATTAGCTACCCTTTGACAAAACTCAAAACATGATAGATGCTGGAAACATGACATAGCAAGAGGGCAGGCCTGCAGTTTTGTGAGGGTGGTTGGCTCATCCCTAACATGTTTACCACTTTTGTGATGTCTCCGGGGGGCCTGTTCTTCTGAGGATGAATCACTTTGGGTTTCCATCTCATACTCCGATGAATGCTCGGAGGCCATGACTGCTGTATGTGTATTGTGCTTGGACTGCCCTTTGATGATGGTAGTGAAACTATGTGTTGATATGAACTCTGCACCAAGGGGAACAATGCAAAAAAGGGAGTGTTAGGAAGGGGAATAATATGATGGGATTAGGGGTTATGGGGCGAAATTTTGTTTAGGGATATGTAGGAGGTTTTGGGGATTTGATAAGGTAGGGTTTTGGGGTTTTATAGTTGACAAATGAGTGGAGGGGATAGGGAATAGGTGTTTAGTAATGTTTTAGGGTAGGGAAAATAGGGAAAAATTGGATAGGGGGAAAGGGAAAAATGGAAAGAAGGGGAAAAATGAAAGGGAGGAGGAGCCTTGGCATCAACACCACAAGTTTGCAACCCTAAAGCAATGGCTTTGATGTTTTCAAGTGGTAGGGTTTAGGCGTTTTTTGTTGCAATTATAAATGGCTATAACCATCATTCTATCCACAAAATTTGATGAGCAAGCCTGATATAGACCCTACCTGGCAATTGGAAGGAATTCCAAGCGATTTGTGGCAAATTTGGAACAATTTCAGGCCCTTGTAGGTGTGCGCCGCGCAGCAAACCCAGTTCGCCGGACTCTGTATATGCGTCGCGCCTATGGATTTCCACCACTGCGGGGTCGCGCTCTGTGCGCCGCGCTCTCTATGTGTGTCGTGCCCCTCTGTGTGTGCATCGCGCTCTGGAAAACGAATCCAAACTCACCTAGAGTGCGTGCTTTGCACTCTCAATCACTTTGCTATGTTTCTCTATAACCTTGGTGTGCACAATGATTTTGTAACTTGTGGAAACTTGTATATAAAGGCATTTGGAGTCATGGCTTTAATTTTTTCTTCTTCAAAACCCACTTTGATAATGTTTTTATTTTGACACTTTTCACTGATTTAATTCAACACTGAATTTCACTTTTCCCTTTGAATTTTTAGCTAGAATGATGAAATTTTTGGCACTTTTTGCAGGGGTCACATAACATGGCATTTGGCAAGGAAACCATGACTGCGCTTGAAGAGATCAACTGGAGACCTTTTTGGAAAATTATCACAAATGACACACTGTTTGACTTTTCTTCAAAACAGGGTTTTGAAGAACAGTCGTAATCTGTCAACATGACGATGAAACTCTTTGAATCGCAACTTTGCAAGGGTCTCCCTCTGGTCTGCATGGCTTTATTAGACATGGTTGAAGACCAAATTGACTAATCCCTAGACCTAATGACTGAAAATGACTCTCGTCCATTAAAAGATCGAACATTAACTGTCATGGACTTTAGTGACCATTGACAAAATACCTAAGCCAGCAGGTGTCAGACATGAGGGGAAATGACTAGCATGACCTTTTCTGTCAGATTATGGCATGCCCCTAGCGGAATGTAGCTGAGTGAATGGAACGAGACACCAAAAAATGAGATGCAGAAAGAGTTTTGATCTCTGACGGAGGACTGACAAGACCGACTCTAACATGCCGAGTGGCCAGATCTCAGCCATTGGATGTGTGACAAGGGGTGCCATTACAGTGGGCATTGGGTTAGTGACAAGTGGCAATACTAGAGTGGCCAGTGGATGTGTGACAAGTGGCGCGTTGAGTGGCCAGATCTCAAGAATTTTAATGAAGTCGCACAACCTCAACCAATGGTTGAATGCCAAGTGGTAGCAGCAGATTGGTATATTGGTATATCTCGACCAATGGCTGCGTGCCAAGTGGTGGCAGCAGATTGGGTATATCTCAGCCATTGGCATACTCTTGACATATCAGTTCACTGGCAACCTATGTGTGCCATGTGGAGTCTCTCAATGAATGAAATTTCTTTAACTAGACATATTTAGGCTGATAGGCCTTCCTATGCATCAACTTCTTCATCAACACTTTTACCCTGCTTCGTTCGATCAGGTGAGACACTTTCAACCGTTGATCTGAACCAGAAAACGCAACAATAAAAAATCAAGAAAGCATAAAAGAATGTCGATCGGAAAACTTTTGGCATCTGTACACAGATTTTTATGACATTTATGTCACTTTTCAGCTTTCCACTTCACACATGTTACACACTAATTTCCCAAAATTCAGCGAAATTTATGTAAGTGAACTTGGAGGATACTCGAATGAGAGAATTGATGCGAATGAGAGAATTGCCACTTCTTTCTAATGCATGTTTGTGCTTGTGCATGAATCTCTGAATCTAAATCTGAGCCAAGTGAGTGTGAGTTTGTTTTCTTCCCAGCATCAAAGGAAGGGCGATCTACAACAACTAAATTGTCGCGACTCTCTCTCAATAATGGCTCTACTCTCTCCCATTAATTTCAGGTACATACGATCACTAATTCATTTGTGCTCTGCTTTTCAATTGCGATAATATATTTTTAATTCATTTAAGCCATTTTAATGCAGGTCCAGCTATCTCAAATCTCATGCAAGGTATTCAAGAGGCCTGATGGACAACAACCTCCAATTGAAGAGTTTGTAAAGGATGATCAATGCATAGGGATTCAATTACATGTATGGGTACCCCAATTCCTTCATTTCAGAATAGGGCATTTTCTTTATTTTTCTCTCGATTAATTCCTTTCAGCCCTGGAATGCTCGAAACCTAAATGTCAAAGCATCTATGTAATGAGTATTTTCTTTTAATTGAATGAATCTGAAATGTCAAATCAACCTTGTAATAAGTATTTTTTCGACGCTTTAGAGGTGCCATAAATGTGCATAGAGTGGTATCTGGACATGATTTTGAGGTATGTTAAAGTGCAGTTTTTCTATGCTTGAGACAGTCTATGCTGCTTACATCGACCGCCTTATTCAATTCCATCCTCAATTCCGCCTTACCTTTGCGAACATCCACAGGCTGCTCATTTATTTGCTTGAAGTCATAATACACATGTGCAAATGGTCTTGGAAACAAATGAAAATTTGAGTCTCAACTTGAAATTTAAGCAACTTGAAATTTAAGCATGGATTTACGATTCTGGTTCATTTCATACACACAAATGTTGTAGATAATTAAATGGTAATCAAATTAATCTTATCCAACATAATTTATACTTGGAAACCATCCATTATATGAGATAACCATATGCTTCTATCATGTTACTTGAAACAGGAAAGTCATTCACATAGGGTATTCCAGAGTATTATTACATGTGCAACAATGCATCCAATTACATCTCAGAAAATTCTACAGAACTTGGTGCCCAGACAAATCAAAGCATGCTGTAAAACTTAAATTTGTGCGTTTAGGCTATAAGTCTGTTTTAGAATCTCAGATTTTATAAACATCCAAACCATCCAGAGTTTCAGCGATATCAAAGGATTGAAAATACATTAAATTTAGCGACAACAAAACTCATAAATATTTGTTTCAGTGATATCGAAGGACTGAAAATACACTAAATTTAGTGACAACAAAATTCATAAATTTTAAAACAGAGGTGTATAGAGATTGAACACGTCATCACTTTTAGATTTATTAGTGCTATTTAGGGTGTTGGAATGTGAATTAGTTCTGGGCAATGCCATCCAGATTTGCATTCTAATGCACCAACAACGTATAATTATGCTAATAAAACCATCCAACCATTTAACATTGTTGAATTCTGTATATACAGAAGGTCTTCTAGCTTGGTGTCTTAGCTATGGAGAGATTGCTTTGCCTCTTCATATGCTTGGGTGTGACATGCATGAGACATGCATGACATGCAAGCTATTTATAACTTCTTTCTTATATTTAAGACTAGAAGGCATGAGAGAAGTAAGTTAATTTATGTGATTTATCTTTTGTAACTCGACAATTTAATCTTAGCCTTTGATCTAGGCCTTTGTGAGACTTTAATACTGATTAGATGTTGCAGATAGGCAGGGCATATTTAGTTTCACTGTTTCAAATTTTTGAAAGTTTCAAACAAGGTATGGTGATCAAACTTGATTTAGCAAATGCTTTTGACCGAGTCAATCATAGTTTTCTATTGAATGTCATGTGCAAGCTAGGTTTTGGTACAAACTTCATTAATTGGATAAGGGCTTGTATTTCGGAGCCATGGATAGCTCCCCTCGTTAACGGAAGAGCCACTGACTTCTTTAAGGCCACGAGAGGACTCAGGCAGGGGTGCCCTCTATCACCCCTACTCTTTGTCATTCAGGCCTCAGCCCTCAGCTTCCTTCTTGATCAAAAGCTGCAGGATCAAGAGATCAATGGACTGCGCATCGCTAGAGGAATAAAAAACATCAATCATGCTTTATTTGCAGATGACACTTTGTTGCTTGGCCCTGCCTCTGTTCCTTCTGCTACAAAGTTTAAAGAGGTGCTGGACGAATTTAGTGAAGCCTCAGGCAGTGTGGTCAACAAAAGCAAAAGTCACATTTACAGTTGGAACACATCACCTAGGCTCCTATCTGACATATCAAGATGCTTGGGGTTCGAAGCTTCCTCCACCTGGTCAACCTTCAAATATCTGTGACTTCCAATATCTCAAAAGAGACCTACCAGCAAAGATTGGCTTCCACAGTTAGAAAAGTTCAAGGCAAAGATCCAAGCCTGGGGCTTCTCCTGGCTAAATGTTACAGGCAAAGCAGTTCTAATTAAATCAGTTCTTAACAGCTTGCCACTATTCCAGTTCGCAAGTCTTCTTGCTCTGGCATCTATCTTAAACAGAATGGAGGAATACATAAGGAGATTTTTTTGGAAAGGAGGGAAACAAAATGAAAAGAAAATTCCCCTTGTCAGCTGGGACACCATATCCAAGCCTCTAAGGGAAGGTGGACTAAACTTTAAGAATCTTCGGCATCAAAATGTAGCAATGGCTGCAAAAATAGTGTGGAGGATCATCGCCCCAAAGCCTGGCTGGGCTCAAAAAGTGATCTGGAAAAAATACTTTAAAGGACCAAGACTCAGATGTCTAAAAAATGTGATCCGCCTGGCTAACTCGACTTTTCTCAAAATTTATGACAAGGCCGCATCTATAATCATAGACCACTCCTTTTGGATCCCAGGCAACGGTAAAGAAATTAAAATCTGGTCTGACAGAGTTATGAATAAAGAGCCAATTGAAGCCCGAACCTCCATCAACTCGCTGCGATGTTGGATGGACAGAGAAAGAATGATATCGCTCTGGGATATTTCTTGCTGGAGTAATCTGACTTGGGCAGGCTGGAAACATTTAAATGTTCCGGACAATCTGAAAGTTGAGTGGAGCACGCTGTTAGATGCCCTCCAAGGTCTGGCTCCCACGCACTTGAAGAAAAGGGACGAGATGGGCTGGGGATCAAACATCAAAGGTATGCAGTTGCACAGGGGTATGCCAAACTGATAAAGAAACCCCACATCCCTCAGAACCCAGCTCCGTGGCAAAGCGTTTGGCGTCAACCCTCATGGCCCAAGGTCGACTTCTTTGCCTAGGCATTCTGTCACGAGAGAATATTAACGTATGACAATTTGCAGAAAAAAGGCTTTCACGGTCCTTCCATGTGCCCACTGTGTAATGACAGCGTTGAGACTGTAAATCACTTGCTACTCGAATGTAATTTCTCCAGGCAAATTTGGTCCCAATTCACCCACGAGTTAGACCCAAATTTCGCTGTCCCTGGCTCCTCTTACGATCTTTTCGCAGAATGGCCAAACAGATTCCCAGGTCCTCCTCCCAAAAATCTGATTATCAAAGCAACTTGGGCGGTCCTTCCAAAAATCATCTGTTGGCAACTATGGATAGAGCGAAACAAAAGGATCTTTAGAGACACCAAGCAGAATCACAAAGCCCTGGAAGCCAAGATAAAAAGTCAGATAAAGGAATGTCTAATGGATATAAAAGATGATAGCAATCTCAGACAGCAGGACATAGCTTGGGGATCACAGCTTGATCTTCCATTTCAGTCAGCAGACAAAAAAGCTCCCATCCTCAAAGAATGGCAAATAAGAAAAACTGAGAATGACTTTCAAGATTGGCTAAAAGCGCAAGCAAGACACTCCCTTTTCTTTGACGGAGCTGCTAAGGGTAATCCGGGCAAAGCAGGTGCAGGAGGTGTTGTCCTAAACCAATCCGGGGAAAAAATTCACTCCTACGCCTGGGGACTAGATCACACCACCAGTATCCAAGCTGAAGCCTTGGCCCTATTCCAAGCTCTCAAGATCCTCAAAGACCTGGACATAAAGGAAGCAATCGTCATAGATGACTCACAAGTCATTATAAATGCAATGAGCTCCAACACCCCTGTTCAGGATCTCAACCTTGCAAGGCTAATTAGCAGGATCAAAGATATTGAAAAAAGCTTTCAGGATCTGAAATACTATCACGTGCTAAGAATCCACAATAAAAAGGCGGACATAGAAGCCAATAAAGCTGTCCTCCTTTCTGCTGGGACCAAAAAGAAAGAGGATGAAGAATCATGGGAGCCCATTCCGTAATTAATCAACTGTCATGTTTTACTGCCTGCTCCTAAGCCAATTTGTTTGTATTTTCAAGTGGGGAGAAATTGCTGAATTCATCTCAGTAGGGGTCTATCTTAGGAAGGAAACTGTAAGCTGTAGCTACATTTTCAGCAAAGAAATGCAGCATGACAAAGAAGCTCAAAGTGTAATCAGAATTTGGCATTTTGCCTAAGATTAATATAAAGCACCATAACCGTTCCTGTTAAAAAAAAAAAAACAATTAGAAGGCCTTTAGCCAGCTCAAATTGCTCATCCGTTAGGCTTGAACCAACATCTCTTCTAGAGAAATTCAACAATTCTAATTTAATAATCCTATTGGCCTCTCTTTGTACCTTTTGGGACAATTGCTAGTTATAAATAATTCTAAATAAATCAAAGTATGTCATGTGGGATAAATGGTGTTTTGTTGTTTTCATTATCAACGGGTCCACCCACATTGATATGGCAGCGTCCACGGCTTGTAGAGCTACATTCCAAGTGTCTGCACAGATAGGGTTGCGTGGTACACACATTTCCCACGAGTCGGCGCGGTGATGGTTTTAAATATTGCCCGAGAGTTCAGTGCCAAAGTAGCTAAAACCAAAGCGGCACACCATGGTTGCTTCTTTCCAATCTAAAATGGATTGCAGTCATTGTGTCTGCTCAGGGAGGGATCTGGGGGGTGGCTTGCCATTGTTAACCTGAGGCTGTGGGTGGCTAAGATGCTCCGTCATTTTGATTAACCTGGAACCTTGAGAGATCCATGATCCACACACCAGGGATGTAATGGAAAGCACCCATCTTCTCTCAACCCAAAATTGTGGATGAACTGATACTTACCCTCAAAATGATATGATTGTTGAAGCCTGGTTTTAGAATCACAATCGAGGAAAAAACACAGCGCGATAATTGTTCACAAAATTATCGCATTCTAGAATTAAGTATGAACTCGACGTTTCTCATCACCCCTTACACTCTTGCGCGAAACAAAAAGTATCAATGGAATTCCAAATTAGATTCAATTCAAAAAAGTATCAATAAGTATAGATATAATTCATGTCTTACTTGTCAAAATACTTATTCTTTGCATAAGGTTCATAGGATGCTTATTCACGTAATGGTGATTGACCTTTGGGCGTTTTTCTCTGGCAACATACACTAGGTGAGGTAGAATGCCGCCCTCATCTTTATTGTTTTCCTGGATAACCTATATGTAAATATGGAAGGTATAGGCATTAATTTGATCATATATATAATGGTTTATGGGTAAAAGATTCACTTTTTTTTTTTTCGTTTCGTAATGGGAAGATGTGATGAGTATAAATTTGGATAGAAAGAATTAATAAATAAATTCTCATGAAAAAATAAATAAATAAATAAATAAAAGCAGAAATGCACCTTGACCCAAAATTAGCCATTATACACTAGCCACTATAAACTAGCCATTAAAATAATACAAAAAAAACCAATACAACAGATGCGAATTATTTCTTCACTAAGCAATGGTTCCCTTTAAATGAGAAAATGGAAATGGAACCCCAAAAGTGTGGTTTTCCATTAGTTGTTTTATAATTGGAGGGTAATGGAACTCTAAATTTTTTACTATTTTGTTATTGAAGTAGATTATCCGAAAATTGAATAAAGGAAGGAACAACAAGATCGAACACCTTGGCATATGTAAAACATAATGCAATTTTTCTCCAAACCTGTACAAGATTTTGAAAGGGTGGAAAATTATATAATAGTATATGAGTTTGTTTTTTTAAGACATATACGTGCAATATTTTTAATCTACAAAATAATTGAAGGTTATATGGTATTACTTAAAGATTAAATTAACTTTTTAAAAATACTTTTATAACAAAATTATAAAATAATATATATTAGTTTGTTTTTGTAAGACATATATTAGCATGCCATGTTTTTAATTCCAAAATATTTGAAAGTGGTATATGGTTAGTTAAAGATTAAAATAGATTTTTAAAAATATTTATGTAACAAATTTTATTATAAATTTTTTATATATGTATTTTTAATAAAGAAAATTATGAAATAATATAATATTTTTTTATTATTACTATAATAACAAATTAAGGATAAATATAAATATAATATAAGTGTTTATCATATAAAATTTAAATAATATGGATATGAAATACAATATGTCAACCAAAATTATAATTTTGATATGACAATTTGGAAACTTTATTTTAATGTTTTAGAATTTCACTGCCATAAGGTACAATAGATTTGTGCCATGTTTATGTCCAAATTGGAAATTCCAAATCAAAGAACTATAGTGCTCCATGGATTCAAGAAATACTATTGACGAGAATAGTGAAATGATTTTGAATGAGCACTTCTGATTCGATCTTGTAATATTTGGGGATACTCACTTTCTTGTGTGTGTGTTCCAAGTCCTCATGAAACTTGGCATAGACCTTAAAAAAGAGGGGATGCATGGTCTCCCACATCTCAACTATATACTTGTTGGTTAGTGTCATGCTTTGGTAACTAATGACATGAGATTTCATGAGCTCATCAATACCTTCAAGAGTGTCAATGAGGCAATCCATCACTTGAAGAAAGTTTATTATGGTATTTTGACGGGTCTTATCAATAAATTTCAATGCAGGATGGTTACTAAATAACACTTCAATGTAAACTACAAAGGATATTATCATCCATGGAAGTTATATCAAAGCGCTTGTTGAAGCATATTATATGGGGAAGCCTCATAGAAAAGGGTATGAACTTAATTGCCACCTTTTCGAGCTCCCACACTATGTATACTTTGAAGGAAAATTCTCCCTTGGATTAATGAGTGAAAAATAAAATACTACACACAAATCGAGAAGGTTGGAGATTCTTTGCAACTGAGACACATGTGAGGAGTCCAATCCTATTTTCAAGAATTGTGAAAAGATAACATGAATGCAACTTAAAAAATGCACATTCATTAGTGCATCATCAATGATTGCATATTTGAAGATGAAGAAATGGAACAAACATAATTCCTTACATGCCCTTTGGAACAATTCTATAATTCCATATTGCAAATGGAGAATCCATGAAAATTCAAATTTCTCAAAAATTTCTTTCAACACAAATTTGATTCTATTTGAGAATGTCACACTTTATATAGAAATTGTTCCAACTGTACACTTTCAAATAAAAACTATATAAGAAATAATGAATCTACTATTATCATGAGAGGAAATTTCGTAGAATTCCTGCACTTTGGTGATTGACGACAATCAATTATAGAAGTTCTTAAGCTTCAACCACAAGCCTTCAATCATTGCAAACATGTTTTAGAGAATGCGACATAATAAAGACCTGCCTCCATGTTTTTTTGGAGACAACTAGTGTTTTAATATTAATATCAATAGTTTTTTTAAGCCCTTGGATGAGAGCTTCATAATTTGCAATGTTATTAGTACAATTAAACTCTAATTTGCATGCAATGAACATTTTTGGATCAAGTAACAAAAAACCAACACCAACACCAACACCTTCCTTTGATTTAGATCCATGAAAATACAAGGACCACACTTTATCATCATTATTTTTAACAATTTTAGCATCAATCAATTTTTTATCTGGTGTGATAAGCTTAGTACAAGACACAAGTTTAGATTGTTGTTTTAATTTAAAAAAAGGGAAACCTCAACAGTATAATTACCAAAAAACATATCAAAACTATCCATAGAAGAATCATTTATTAAGATTGGCTCATTAGGATCATTGAGTTCAATAATAATATGATGCATATACCATTATCTCTTCATCCTTATTTTATTTTGTTAACCTTTTGCTAAATGTGACTAATCAATAGCAAAATAATTTTTCCAACATTGCGACTAATCCCTGCTTGGAAATAAACCTTAAGCCTCAGGTATATCAACTAAAACAATGTTAATTATCTGATGAATCCTATAAGTAGAAGAGAGTCTAATAAGCACACCATTTAATTCTCCCACAACCTTAACATTTGTATAATCGAGTTGGATAATTTTGACCTCAGATGGCTTAATGTCAACATTCAATTTCTCACAGATAGAAAGAGGCATAACACTGGAATAAGCTCCAGAGTCAACCATACAATTATGTACATTCCTATTATAAATTTTAAAAGTAAGTAATAATGAAGGAACATTAGCCTTCTTTTCTATGTGGGGGAAATATTTGAGGATAATTTTTAATAGAAACTGGACCTATCCCATTTTTTTTCAAAAAATGTCATTTCATTATTTTGAGCGACCTTCTTTAATTTACCAAAAATTTCAGCCAAAACTTTGGTGAGTTTTCTACTATATTATTGGAAATTTCAGCAACTCAGAAATTGAAACGTTGGATTTTAGTCTTTTGATATATTTAATAATATCATATTCCAAATCTGGGACAACAAGGTTTTTGGAAATTTCTACTTGTTTTTTCACATTTTTGCTTCTAAGAGAGGTAGAAGGATTGGAATCATCAACAATAGTCTTTCTGTGGGTGTTGTAAGGATACTAATTCATGAAAACATTTTCATAGTCTTCTTCAAACAGATCATGGGTTAGATGAACAAAGTGGACCATGATAGGAGGGGATTGAGCATCATCATCACCCACATCTGCTCCTTCCTCACTCTCATCTGGTTCATTTGTTTTCTCACTAGAAGATAAGTTAATCCCTAATATCAAGGCTTGAATAATATTCTCTAATCCTTTAGCATTTAATCCTTCAATGGTAGGAGTATGCTTAGGTGGAAAATTCTTCTTGGAAGGTCTAAAGTTTCCTCTATTAGATTTCCCTTATCTTGTGTTCATTTTAAGGTCAATAATTTAGTTTGATAAATTAGTAAGGAACTTTTGGAGGCTCTCAAGATCTAGGGCTCCATTTTCTTTCTTAGCTGGAGGTGGTTTATAGGATGACTTAGATTTCTTTTGAGAGGAGGAAGGATAATCACCTTTAGTGCGCCTTCCCAATTTAAAAGACCCCTACTTTCACTAAATATTGTAGGTATCCATTTTTTCATTAACATTTTTTTATACCCATTTATATTTTTTTTATTAACTTTGAGCTCCATTTTTTATATATGCCAATATAAAACCCCTTTAAACCCTAATATATGCTCAATATATTATGCCATTTTCCCCTCAATATATATCTCTGAATATGAGCACACATGGTATGGTATTTCCCCCCCGTGAAGTCCCCATGGGTAGAGTCATCTTCTTATTTTCAAATGTTAGTTGAAGAAAAACAAGAAACAGACCTCATTTTTAGTTGTAATTGTTATATAAATGATTTTTTCATTAGTATGAATGGTTAGAAGTTTTGTATCGAAAACTACATATTGTTATCAGTTTGAGTATAATTTCATAATATCAAGATACTTTTAATGAATATATACCTATGTAGGTAACTAGTTATGTGGAAACATTTTTTTAGTTGTATGATTTCTAATTTATTTAGCATTATGTGAAAATCCACCTCCTCATCTAATTAGATTCACTAATTGTTCATGGGTTAGATATGATAATGTACGTCTAGTTTCTAAATAATTCTCTAAATAATTCTCTGTTGGTTAAATATTATATATATATGCTTAAAATATTATTGATTTTTATGAACTTTTTCTATTTTCTTAATAACCTATTTTTTCTCTTATATCCACTGCCAAATTTTTCTTGTGACCTTGGGCAGGATATGTAGCAAGTATAAATTATATATATTGAATTTTAATATCCTTTAAGTAGTATGTTGAATTAGATTTTTCCCCATTTGGAGAGTTTTTGTTCATTCTTACTTCTTCTGGATAACTGGTCCCATGTATCAATCATGAACTATAATACCAAATGAGAGTAGGTCCAATTGGGACCTTTCATTGAGCAGTCATAGCCTAGATGATGGAGGTATTTCCCTTCATATCAATAATTTCATGCTAGAATAAGGACATCTAATAATGAATGGTAGGTAAATATTTAAATATAAATAAGACAATTCATTCATCTGGATCAAAATCGCCTCCACAAAAACCTTTAGAAACATTGTCTAGTGAAGCTTCTCATTCTATTCAAACTATACTAAACCCAATTTATCAGTACCTTGTTCTTTCTGAAGACTCTCAAGCTTCATATCTACACAGGAAAATTTTATAGGAAGAATCATATGATCCAATCCAATATTTACAACAATAATTACTATATTTTGGTATTATTAGGGAATCTATTCTAAATATTATTCCTCAATTGCAACATCTTGGGTTTTTAACCAGAGCACAAAGTAACAATATTTCTTAACCAATAATTCAATTTACCGTACATTTAAAAGGGAAAGGAACTCAAAAGTAAGAACCAATTGTTTCTCAATTCTCTATTAGAACTAATATTTCATTCAATTGGATAGACTATAGGAAATAAAATAACACAATAGAAACTAAATCCCTTTTAGGTGTTGGTATTCCTCCATCACCTTTGGGTAGTGTTTGTCAATTTAATTGTCTTAAATTGTTACATGAATTATCGACCGGAGTTGGTAAGCTTGTGAAGTGCAAGTGCACTATATATGCTAGAAGCCCTTTTATTAAATCATATTGTTAATGTGCATGATTGAGTTATTGAGATTTACTTCTAAGGATGCAATTTATTCCTATCTTACTCTTCAAAGAAAATGGATTTTAACACATTAAATCTTCCTGATCTTTTCTAATGAAATAAAATTTGCTCTTCACATTTGCTAAAATGAAACTTTAAATAAAACTCACACTATCTTATTAAGAAAACTTTAATTGATCTATTGCAACACAAATTTAATCTCTAAAGCAGAATTGATCATCTAGCATTCTAGCAATCCTTTGAATAAAAAGCAAAATTGAAATTAACTTTTATTCAAAATGAAAAACCACACATCTATCATTATCAATCACTCATTATTGAAAAGGTTCTAAAATTAAATTATAACAAAATCACTCATACTCTAAAATTGAATGCTTTGAAATGAAAACCATAAAGAAATCACACATACTTTAAAATGAAATACTATATAATGAAACTCTAAAGAAATCTATTAACTCTGAAATGAAACACTCGACAATCATAAAGAAATATATGAAAATCAATTACATTACCATTAACATCATTATACATTAACTTGAAAAAGGAATGATTAATGAAATATTGCTTATCGCTCTTTGAATGAAATCAAGATTGCAATCCTATTCTAAATTGTATGAATAACTGTAACAAATGAAAAAGATATGTGAATGCAAAACCTTCACTATTTGTAGGGGCCCTCCACAAACAGGCGGTCATAAAACTTGAATGGAAGAGTCAGCTATGCATAACAGAGTAAAAACCGAGTTTCAAAATATCACTGTTGCATACATAAAATCAACCTTCTGTTCATGTTTGCTGCACGGTATTTAGAAAAGCCCGTGTCAATAATTGTTTGAGGCTTTATGCCTACCTTAGCTAACAAAATTCTAAACTAAGCTTATAACAACTACCAAGATATCATTTTTCACAATTTTCTATTTGACAAAGCAAATCGTGAAGCATAGGATTTTTGGACTCTCACTCGCCTATTCAATGACCACATTGATTTTATCCTTTTATCACGCAATCGAACAATCATTTTATGATCTGGTTCAGATGAATAGGACAAAATCATTAAGGGGATAAATCTCCACTTGTCCATATCTTTCTCCTCTTGGCTGGCACCTTCGATCCTGGTAAACCATGGAATTGGCTATAGAAACAAAGATTAGCTACAGAATCATGCAAATTCAGTAGCCAATACAAATATTAACTCAATAATAAGGAACATTATGAAATATGAAAGATAAGATGATTAAATACCTTACCATGTCAAAAACCTTGTAGTTTGATGCCTATTGAGTTGATGATGATGGTCAAGGAAAGGAAAAATAAGTAAAGGAGAGTGTCAAAATCAAGTAATCATGAGGCTCATCATTCCTCAATATGGTCACTATTACAGATCTATCTGCCAATTGTAACAATGTAGGTGTATATTGAAGATTAGAATGTTTTAATTGATTCATAGTTTGTTTACTCATGATGTTTATAGTTGCTCCTAGATCAATCAATGTATTTGGGATCTCTACACCATTGATGTGTGCTTTCACAATGGGACTTCTTGAATCAAGATATTTCTGAATTGTTTTCTTACCCATCATGATATATACAAATTTTCCAACTAGTTGGATTCTTTTGACTTATTTTCTTTTTCTTCCTGGTCTTTTTATGCTCAATTCCCTAATTGTCTTTGCGAAAATTGGTATTTCCTTAGTGGCTTGTAGTAAAGGAATTTTTATGCAAACATTCTTTAGTTCATCTAACATGTCATAATCATCCAATAAAATATGTTTTTCTACCCCTTCATCAATTTTTAATCTCTCAGGAAAAGATGGGTTTGAAATAGACATTGAAGGTTGTTCCATAATAGGAGTTGAGTTATTTGAATGTGTTTGACTAACTTGTTTTTGAGTTTTTTCTTTTTCATTAAGAGACTTATCTTCTTCAGAGATCTTTTCTTTTTCACTTTCCTAAATAACAACTGATGGGAAATTTTTCTCTAATATTCTACCAGATCTAAGTTGAACATTGTTTAGATCTAGTGGAGTTATCATGTAAGTTTGAAAATTTTGTCCTTCTATATTATAAACAAGTTGCGAGTTTTTATTGTTGTTGGGATTTGGAAGTGGTTGGGTAGGCAATTGGTTTGGTCTTTGAGGAAATGGAAATGAAAGTTGTGGATTCAAATTGTGAGGTTGAGTTTGTTGAGCAGGTCGATGATAATATTGTGGAGGAAAAGTAGGATATGATTGTTGAAATTGTGGAAATTGAGGATATTGAGGGTATTTTCCATAAGGATTTTTCCATGTGACCAAGGTTGTGGCCAAGATTGCCAAGGAAGTGGGGCAATCCAATTACTTGTGATGATTGTGAAAATGGTTGAGTGTTAAAAACTTGAATTGTATTTGGCTGTGGATTCTGCCAAGGTATTTTAGCAATAAAACAAAAAGGATCTACTTGGTTTGGTACTCCTTCTTCTTGATATACATATTTAAGACATGGTATTGAGGGACATTATTTTATATCATGATTTTCTGCACATATAACACAAGTTTCTACACTCTTTAAATCCATAGGACATTCTCTCAAGGTATGTTTCTTTCTGCACTTAGGGCAAAAAATGGACAATGCAAAAATTTCAACTTTTTGCTTGTTTTGTATTTTAAGGGTGTTAATTTGTTCACTAAGACTCCCAAAAATATTTTTTTTTAAATTATCAAGCAAATTTTCTAATTCTTCTCCACTTACTGTCCCAACTATAGATGATCTGAAATGGAGCCGATTAGTAATTCCGTGCTAATTCCCCATTCAAAATAAAACCGAATATGCTTATCATTTTCTTATCAAGTGCTTAAGGATTCAATATTGTTGCTTAATTAGATGATTCCCATGAGAGTTTCTTATGTAAATGTTATAAAAAATTAACATAAAAATATATGTTAAACATCAGAAAAATAATAGCAAAGAACATCAAAATGCATCACACAACAAGCACATGATAAAGGAGTTTCCCCCTCCTAGGCTACATCTACTTGGTCCAACTTCCAATGGCTTGGGCCTCTCTATTATGCTCAAATTACAACAAAAGTGTGCTTAAAATTCTCAAATGCCTCTAAAACCTGTCTCAATGAGTTCAAAATACTAAAAAATGGCCATCTAGCCTCTTTTTGTATCCAATTTGGATAAGAACTGAAGAAGTTATGACTTCTCCCAGTTCTTCCACTATTTGTTCCACAAAATGCTCTAAAACCAACCAAAAACCCCATTTCTGCTCCAAAATCTATTAATAGAGCGAGGAATTTTATGTTCGGTGGGTTATATTTTGTCGGCCTTATCGCAATCGCAATTGACAAGTGTTGTGGGCTCTTATCACAATAAAACGCTGCGATGCAGTGTTGTGAACCAAATGGGATAATTAACTGCAACATATAAAATTCCCGTGTCTGGAACCTCTTGCTCATCAAAATCAGTGAAGTTCAACACGGAGGCACACTATGATAATATCAACGGTATTGCAGATCCTCCAAGATATTAAATCATGTCATATAAAATTCCCGAGTCTGACACTCTATCACAATCGACACTTTATCAGTGGTACCAAATAATAACAATGGGGTTTCAATGCGATTTGTGGGGGCTGATTCTTAACCTGTGCCTCCTTTTTTTCCAGATATGCGATATGCAGAACTCAGTGGAAACCTACCACTTGGCACTTACTCATTCGTTGGGACCCTTGCCATGTTATCCAATCCTGCCACATAAACAAGTCAAACTTCAACTTTGACTTGATCTATCTTCTATATACGAACTCGGATTTGAGTGGCGTTCACACTGTTGGATTCAAAATGACGAGCTCTTCAATCTAAAGCTAAGTTTGATAAGATTCTGACACTTTGATTTTTGAGCATAATTCTGAGCACCTGATCAGCATATTTATTAATCCTTGATAAAAGAGATCTCTTGGATTTTTCCCAGTTCTTGCTTTGCCTCTTGAAATGTGTATGCATAACTCACAAATTTCTCCTAGTGACAACTGAGAAATGTCTCCCTTACCCATTAGATTGAGAAGATCAATCCACTCAATTCTAATGGATTTCAATAAGAGAGCTTTCAAAGTTTCCTCATCTAGATTATTAATATTTCCGTTTTAACATTATAAGCAAATCTTTCAACGAAGTCTTCAAGATTTTCATCTTCTTTCTGTACCATTTTAAAGACTTCATCCTTAAAATTATGGGGCATACAATAGTCCTTATATTTATCTAAGAATGTAGTTTTCATTTGTTCCCATGTTCTTATGGAGTTTATTCCTAAACTCATAAACCATTTTAATGTTGCATCTTTAAGGGTTACAGGGAATAATTTCAAGTTTTGAGCATCATGCAGATAATCATATGATCTATACAAGACTTCAAATTCAAAGAGAAATGTTTCAGGATCTTCTCTCCTTAGTCCATGAAAGTTTGGAAGGATAGAGGGTAAGATATTTTTCATTGTCATAGTTGTATCTTCATCGAGGATAGGAAATCCAAAGGGTAGAGGATTTATATCTTCTCCTCTTCCTCTTCCTCCACCTCTTCCACCTCCTCTATTTCCTCCTCTTCCTCCTCTTCCTCCTCCAATCCTAGGTTGTTCACCATTCGAATTAAGTACTTCTCCTTCTCCTTCTCCATCCATTGTAGATTCTTTAGAACCAATATAGGGTTCTGGTTCCAAGATTCGGTTTTAAACTTCCTCTAGTTCCTCTGGTTCTTCTATCAATGGTTTGTTAAAATAGGCTTCTTCTTCCTCTTCTTTAGTAGGAGCTTCCAACTCTTGAGCTAGAAGTTTTTCTCCAGTTGAAGATAGGAAAATTACTCTTGTTGTTGGGGATATGGGATCTTTGTCTTCTATTATGGCTTTTGTTGATGAAGTTGGTGAATCTCTAGGTTGGATTTCATATCTTAATACCTCAGGGAGTTTGTGTTTGCCTACTATGGAAGGAATTCGAGTTTGTGTGGGTGGTGTGGCACTACGAGGTCATAGTGGGGCGAGTGATGTTGTGATTAAAATCTTGCCTTTACCTACAAATCTACCCCTAGAGTCTCTTTCCCTATGCATATCATGTTTTTATTTTTGTTGTTTGTTTGTTTGTTTGTTTGTTTTTTTTTTTTTTGTAATTTATCAAAATGAAAAAGACTAAGACTTCTATTTACACTTCCCCGACAACGACTCCAATATGTTTGTCAATTTAATTGTCTTAAATTGTTACCTGAATTATGGACTGGAGTTGGTAAGCTTGTGAAATGCAAGTGCACTATATATGCTAGAAGTCCTTTTATTAAATCAGATTGTTAATGTCCATGATTGAGTTATTGAGATTTACTTTTAAGGATGTAATTTATTCATATCTTATTCTTCAAAGAAAATGGATTTTAGCACATTAAAATCTTCCTGCTCTTTTCTAATGAAATAAAAAATGCTCTTCACATTTGCTAAAATGAAACTTTAAAGCAAACTAACACTATCTTATTAATAAAACTTTTAACTGATCTATTGCAACACAAATTTAATCTCTAAAGAAGAATTGATCATCTAACATTCTAGCGATCCTTTGCATAAAAACCAACATTGCAATTAACTTTTATTCAAAATGAAAAACCACACATCTATCATTACCAACTTGCAAAGTTGAAACTACTTGAAAGTTGAAATTGCAACCTACTATGGTGCCAAACCAGCAGATTAACTAGTCTGATGGCTCAGGGGGAGCTACACATGCACATCAGTCCATTAATGATGTCTCAGTAGATCAATTGTTACACAAAAATATCGTCACCTTGATTATTTGCAGTCGGTATGGGTCTATCACCACCTATACCAGCCTCCTAAGCAAGTCTCAGACCTCAGCTCTTCAAAACAAGCTTTGGAAATGAGAGAAAGACATCAAAAAAGCAATGTAACTCTGGTTCCGCACTTTCTCTCACTTTTGCCTACGGGCCCGCACCTTTTGTTTAGAGTATCTGTGTACTTATACGCTCTGTATGTAAAGGGGAGGGTGCGTACCCCTGTGAAAGTCAAAAGGCGCAATTTTTATCTTAAAAAACTCACTTTGGGTTAATTCTAGAGGTTTCTAGAAGGAATTTTGACGTGGATTGTTCGCTCCAAAATGGTTCATGCATCCCATAAGAGAAGGAGCTAATCCCTTGTTAGGAGGAGCTATCTCTTTGAAGGAGGATTCTATCCCTTTGAAGGAGGACCTAGTAACTGCCCTCCATTGCACTATAAATTGAGGCATTGGGTTAGTGGCTGGGGAGGTTAGAAGCTGAACTTTTGAGGGTAAATGCTAGTGAAATCAAGACTCCCTATTTGAGCTTAAGAGGAGAGATCACATACCTTTTTGGCTTCATTGGGGAGTGAGTGAAGCTCGTCAAAGTAGAGGAGACTTCTTGTTGGACCCTGGGAGGAGCTTGTACAGCGTCAAGGCGAAGGTTGTAAAGTTCTTCTTCTTTTGAATTAATACAATCAAGCTCATTTTTCTCAACAAGTATCTTATGTTATTTGTTTCATGGACTCCTTGACTTTCATTTAAATATGTTTTATAATACTGTTTATTCAGGTGCTATTTAATCGTTTGCCTTGTTTGTGTTTGCAGGTTTGCGACAAAGGAACTTACTTGGATCAAAGGAGCGAAGGCATCTCCAAACTTGCGTTGGACATGAGGTAGGCCTTAAACACATTTGTTTACCATTATTTATAAAGCGCATTTAGAGAAAGATAGTGTCTGGTTGGTTTGTTTGTCATTAGGTCTTCATTAGATTCTAGGAATGTCTATCTTGTCCGCAAGATCGACTCATTCCGCTTGACAAAATGGCGACTCCACTGGGGACTTGATTGTTTTCCTCGTTTTTCTTTGACTTGAGAAACTTGCCTTTTTGTTTCTGTTTTTGGCTTGTTGTGTGTGGCTTTGGGTAGACTTAGTGGATTTAGGTTTGTTTTTTATTTTTCATTACTTTAGTCGAAGTCCACAGTCTGCACGTGTATCACAGTGCGTACCTGTACACACTTTTACTTTGTGCACAGAGCGTAGCCGCACCTGTGTAAACTCTGAACCTTCGTACCCTGCTAAAATTTTGAAATTTTGAAATTTACTCTTTAAATTAGTTTTATCTTGTTTTTGTAGTGGTTATCCTCTGCCCATACCTGCATGTGACTGGTTGAAATCTTTCCTTGGTTTAATTTCATTAGCATTAGGGTTTTAGGTGAAATTCCTAGGAGTTTTGCTTGTTGGGTTTGTTTTTCGATTTGGTTGTGTAGTGGCTCTGAGCTTAGAAGCTGTAGGGACTTCAGATTACCTTAGTGTCTATTAGCCTTCTTATGAGTCTGACCATTTATGAAATCTCCCCTTGTTGAGGAATCCTCTTTGAGTTTTCTCTTTTCAAAACTTCGAAAAGCTTGTGATTGAAAGTTTGGATTTTCATTTTCACAAGGAAAACAAAATTGGTTGTTCTTGACTTATTTGTGATTCTGGACAAATTGGTCCTTGGTTTGCTTATAGCCAAGTAAAACATCCTCAAGAATACTTTTTGTAAGCTTTTACTTCAAATAGGTTTTCATAGTTTGTAGATCTTAAGTTTGCTTTATTCATAGCTTTCTCAAAGATTTGCTTTAGTTATAGTTTTAAATGTTTAAAAAAAAAAAATATGAAAGATCTCTTTTGAAAAAGTTTGTCTTGGTAGCATTTGAGAGTTCGAATGAAAAAGGGAATTCTTGTGAAAATAATTAGTTGTCTTGTTTTGAGTGCATTGAAACGAATACTCTTCTTTTGATTAGATTGTTAAGAAAGATTTGTGTTTTCAAGTATTTGCATTTTCCAACTCTTTCCTAGCTAGAACTTCATTGAAGAGAAAAGATCATTTAATCATCTTAAGTGCATTTTTGTAGTGATTTTGAGTCGAGTCTTTACACCACAAGTTTCATCTCCATCACCTCTTGACTTAATCAAAAGCCACTAAAAATCACGCTTAAAATAAAGTCAATCTAGCAAATTTTTGTTTCTAGGGCTCTGATACACCAACATAGCTTAGGCTAGTATCTTGGAGTAGGGAGTAATTAACTCTCCAAGATAGTAAAACAAACAAGTAGCTTTATCTTGCGGTAGGAGAAATCCAATTGTTGCATCTATGCTCTGTGAAAGCTCCTCTTAAAGGAGAAGCACGAGATCGTGTCCGAACCAGTGTGGGAATCAATCCTTCCTCATTAGGAACGATGCCAGATATTCACGTATTACAAACGGTAAACCTCGGATTAACCATTGTCGAGGAGCCTGGGGTCACTTTTTGGTAAACCTCGGATTATGTCGAGGAGCCTTCAAGGGGATTGAGCTTGCTACTCTGCCCTTGCGTGCGTATCGGATCGTAGACTGTTACCCAGGGTATATTTGTTTCTGTTGGTAACCTTAGTGACCATATTCTCTAGGATTCTTCCTAAGGTGACGGTGGCGGGAAGATCCCACTGTACCTGGAGCAAACCTCGGCTAGACTCACTTGGATTTTCTGGGGGGTTCTCTTCACTCGAGACGGTTAAGTGGAGAAACTTGTGCCAGTCTATTCATTAAGCAGGTTGTCGGGGTAACTGTTCCAACCGCTATTTCTGTATCGAACTCTGCGATGTTGGATTTCATCACCAACTAGTGTTTTTGGTCCGGAAAGTTACTGTTTGTGTGTGTTTGAACTCTTAGATTCTTAGGCGTGTGATTCAATTTGTTTGGTTCTTTAGAGACTTTAGGTGGTTTTCATTGATATTTTACTTTGTTTTCGTGTGAAGTAGTTAAAAGTCTTTAACTGTGGCTGAATTACCAAGGCATTCCCGTAGACTTCGGGGCCAATCCCCTGAGATTGTTAATGTGGTTGAGTTATTGAGGACATCCCGTAGACTTCGGGGTCAACCTCCTGAAGACATACCGAGCTAGCTTGAAGGCTTGAAAATCCTTGTATCTCCAAGTAGCGGTAGAAGTGGGTCACCTGAAGAAGGAGAACCTTCTTTGGTAGAATATTCTGATTCTCAACTGTTAGTAATTTCAAAAGTTATTGGTAGTATTGCATCTACTAGTGATATAGGTGAAGAACCTGAAGTATCTGAACCCGAATCTGAAGTTGCTGCTACTCCCGTATCAGAGTTTGTTTCTCTGACTCCTAGTGGTCCTAGTTCTCCTAGGGTAGAAACCGTAATTACCTAAGATCTTCCTGTTGGACTCATAGCAATCGAAGAGCTTGCTATTTCAGACATCGAAGAAAGCTTTCATTTTCCAAACAATCGACCTATCTTAGAACTTAGGGAGCGTGAATTGATTTTTTATAGTCCACCTGGGAGCATTGCTTGGTACCGTTCACTCACCAATCTTTTGAAAAATCTGGGACTTAGTTTTTCACCACCTCGCATTTTTTATCACCCTGCACCTTGAGATAATTATCCTACATTGAATATGTCTAGTCCGTCATCCATGTATTCTCAATCTCCGAAAGCCCATTTGTACGGCGGTCCTTCTGTTCCCGCTGGGTATCAGTCCATCTCTGGTACTTTTTCGGGAGCATCTCCTCAACCTATCGAACAGAAGTTGTTAACTGGAAGTAGTGGTACTAAATTGTTGAGTGTAGAGGATATTTTAATGATGTCAGGTTCTCAACTTCAAGGTGGCCAGTTACCGCCTGGGGGGCAACCTCAAGGTACTCAGTATGTGCCTGGGGGGCAACCTCAGGGTACCCAGTATATGCCTGGGGGATAACCTCATGGTACTCAGTTTGCGCCCGGGGGACAACCTCAAGGACAGTACATACCTACGGGACAGTACGTTCCTCAAGGTCAACCCCGGACTCAATATGTACCCCAAGGTCAACCTCAGTATCAGTATGTACCCCAAGGTCAACCTCAGTATCAATATGCACCCCAAAATCAACCTCAATATCAATATGTACCTCAAGGTCAACCCCAGTATCAGTACGTGCCTCAGGGTTATCAACCCCAAGGTCAGTACCCATCTCAAGGTTACCAACCGCCTTCTCGTCAATCATATTATCAACCCTACCCTCAACTCGGTTATGGTCCTCAATATCCTCAAGGTCCATACCCCGGAACGAATTTGGTGTGGGATCCATCTTAATCCCAGCAGGTCTTGCAACTGAATGTGCAGCCGTCATCTCAACCTGGACAACCCTTGGTCGCTGGTCCATCTCAGCTATCTGTCCAGTCTACTGCTCAAACTTCTGCACCTTCTGTAGTTTCTCAGTCTGGACCTAGTACTCCTCGTACTCCGTCTCAAACGTCTGCTGCAACTACTGCAACATCTACTCCATCTACCCCACCTTCTTCTGGAGTATCAACAGCTCTGGTTTCTACTATTCCTGTATCTACCCCTCATACATATTTACCTCAGTCTGGATCTACAGTCCAAACTTCGGTCTAGATGCCTGTAGGAAGTACGATTGTTACTTCTCAACCTCAATTTAATCAACCTTTGTACCAAGGACAGTATCCATACGGTCCTGTTGCGCAGCAACCAACCTATCAGTATCAACCGTACCCTGGGTATACATATCAACAACCTCAGCAACCCCAGTATGGTCCGGTTAATCCTGGTTTTCCAGTAGGTCAAAATATCCCGAATGCGATTCCCATTCTAGTTATCCTGGATAGCCTCCTCCTGGGGCTGGTTTGCAGACCCCAAGTTTCAGGGACCCTAATCGTCAGTTACCATTTATCGCAACTTTGGATTTTCCTGACTTGACACACATTACGAATGATCCAATCAACTATCTTCCGTATTGGCCGCTAATGCCGCATAAGTTGCCCAGTGATATTCCTAAATTCGAAGGTAAACCAGGAGAGGACCCGTCGAACCATGTGATGACTTATCATCTCTGGTGTGCGTACTCCATTTCAGATGATTCTATTCGTTTACGTCTTTTTCAACGAACTCTAATTGGTCTTGTGGCCAAATGGTATATCGAATTACCATGAGCCACTTTTTATGATTTTAGTCAGTTAGCTACCTTGTTTTTAACTCATTTTCAGTTGCCAGTCAGATATGAAAATGGCACGGAGCTATTAACTTCGTTAAAGCAGTCGGCGTCCACTTACATCTCAAATCATATCCATGAATGGAGACGTCGATGACGTTTAGTGAAGGTTTATATCCCGGATCAAATCTTAGCTGAGTGGTTTGTAAAATCCTTATTGCCTAAGATCACTGAAGATGTAGCTAAAGCCAGAGTAGTTACTGAAGAGCAAGTCATTGCTCAAGCACATTACCTTGACTTAGTTTACACTCAGTTGGGTACGTTACACAAGAAGATCCCCAACCTACCTAATCAAAATCAAATCGCTACTACTCCTTCAGGGTCTCATGCCGCTGATGGTATGATTGGCACGGTAAATACCAAAAGTAAGAAGAAGTCTTCTAAGAATTCTTCTCCTATAATAACCTTGCTAGATTCCCCGACAGGAGAGTCTTCCGCGAAACTTTCCGCCGATATTCACGTTGTAGAATCATCTACAGCTAAACCAAAAACCGGTGGTAAGAAGAAAGGGAAGAAGAAGAATAAAGAGAAAAATTCAAAAGAGAAACTCGAAAAAGCGGAACCCACTGATGAAAAACACAAACCTCGTTATCCGTGTCTCATCTGCGATGAAGACCATTATATGAAAGACTACCCTCATCAAGCAGAAGTTGCAAAAATCGTCAAAGGTTCCCAAACTCCTGCTGTCTTGAAGGATCCTTTTCTAGCTCAAGATAGTAAGATGATAGGTTCATCCTCCAGTGCCAATGAAGAACCCATATTGATGATGTCTTACGTAAGGATTGCGACTCGATCGCAAGATTATGGCAGTAAAAGTCCTGTTGATGGTAAAGAAGCAAAATCTTCTCATTCAAATCCATCAACCTTAGCTCCTGGTTCTGATCCACTACAGATCAAGAAACCTAACCCAGACTTAGTAATCAAACCGCCGACAAAGGGTATACTTCGAAAGTCTGCTTTCAATCCACATGCGAGAGCGGCTCAGAACTATAACATTGTTGAGGATTTAGTTGTTTCACCCTCAGCAATGTTGGCTTTGGAAGTGCTGCAATCATGTCCAGCACAACGCAAATTACCTTTGTCGGCTATAGGAGCTATTGACGCTCAAGACCCGAACCTTATAATCTTCGATCTAGAAAATAGTGCACCGCGTCTACCTCATCAAATGGCTGTCCAGATTCCAGTGATAGTCAAAAACAGACCTGTTCATAGGACTGTGATTGACAAGGGAGCTTCCACGTGCATTATGTCGATACAGTGTTGGATATCGCTTGTTTCTCCTTCATTAAATCAATCCCTGATGATTCTTAAGGCCTTTGATGGCCGTGGGTTTCATCCTTTCGGCATTTTACAGGATCTACCTATAGGGGTTGAAGGTAAAACCGTCAATCTAGATGTGGAGGTGGTTGATGCCCCTCTAGATTACAACCTTCTCTTGGGTCGTAGTTAGTCCTATGCTATGACAGCTGTTGTCTCATCGGTCTTTCGGCTTATAAAGTTCCCTCATAATGGAAAGATCGTAACTATAGACAAGTTTTCATACTTTTCATCCGACCCAGCCTCTGCTGAGAGCATTCAACATGTTGGTAAAGCGACGATCCCTTATAAGGATGTTGGTGTTGGGTTAGTTAAAGATTCCGGTTTACTAGGCACTTTTCCTTTCCCTCCTATCAATGCATCGTCTTCTACTGCAACCATTCATATGATTTCATCAGGAACCATTGTCAATGATGATCCTTGGATCATACCTTCTGAATCTGAGATAGACTCATTTGGTACTGTTATGCCTTTGAGTCCTGTTGAAGCCCTGAAAATCGGGTCGAAAACAAGGGGGATACCCACCCGGTCTGGACCTTGGTTGGAAGCTCCTTATCCGTTTGGTATAGCGGGTCCGACTGGGGATAATGGGACCAGTTTCCCAATCTAAGGGTGTGTGTGTGTGCGTAGAGTTGGATGATGCTGATCTAAGAGTACTTAAAGCTAATTTAATTCAGATTCTTAAACTAACTCTATGCTATTGTAATCTAATGAGAAACAACACATCTAATCTACGCTAACCCGGGGTGTATTTCTTCTATTATGCAATCTAAAGAGATTTCAAATAATAACTAGTAAGAAATATCATTAAGCTATCATAAGAATAGAAATCAATTAATATAAACTAATTTGCATAAGAAGTTAGGCAAAACAGTTGTGAACAGCATATCGCATAATAAGTTATTCATATATCACACATAAATAAATGACTCCACCGTACAAAAGTGCCAAATGGTAACTCATACATTCATGCAATAACATATAAACAACTGAAAACTGTATATCACTTTAAGAATATAAGTAGAAATGGCCAAGAGATAAAAGTACCATTTATGGCTGATCCTACTCATAAGCTTCAAGCAAAAATGATTTATCTCTACTTGTTCTAACATCTACTAAGAGTACAAAAGTGCAACATCAGTAGCAGACATCAAATGCAAACATTAATAAATCTCGATCCATCCATTCATCAAAACCTCCTCTGAGGGTGCAGAAGTGCATGTTCCGAGGACATGTTTTTGACAAATTTCTGGACCCTTCTCTAAATGCATGAGAAGGGTTAAAATACTACTTCCTAATTCTAATAATAGTGTCTTTAAAAAATTTAGGATGTGGTTTTCAAATGACCATCCTTTTTCTAATCTAATTTAAAAGAAAAAACAAATTTTCAAAATAAGGCTACTTCTGAACTTGGTCCTTAAAGCTGCAAGTGTTCATCATGGGCTTGAGAAGAGTCGGCTGGATGACTTCTGCGCTGAGCTGGGCTGCAAAAACAGAATCTATGAGAGCTGGAACTACTTTTTTGGCTGCATTTATGATGCATTTCACTGTCATCCATTGACTATGCGGCTTGACCAAGTATGCCCAGTGACACTCCCAATTTAACCTGTTCAATTCCTGGATTGATTTTCCCTTTTCCTGTGCCTTCTGCTTCCATTCTGCTTCCAGTCGTAGTTTATTTGGTAGGTACCCTGGGGTGGTTTCCTCGATTAAGTTGGCCCTATGTAAATTCTCATTTACACAGTCGATAAGAATGTTTGCTTGTATGGCCGCTGTCTCCGCTGCTTGTTCTGCCTGCCTGATTTGATCATCCCATTTATTAAAGAACAATTCTTTATGACTCTTGTTTATTCTGGGTGCACTTACTCTTTTCCCTTCCTCTTCATCATACATCATTCTATACAAGGTTAAGATAAGCTCGTGATAAATCTGATAGAAGTGTGGGACGAACTGGGAATCCCATAACATCTTATGATAAACATGGATAGGTAATGGGTCCTGGGTAGTCCATTTCCAACCCATAGTGGGAAATTTAGACACATAACAAATAGAATCCATAACATAGGCGGACAGATAAAAAGGAGGATAGATCCTTTGAGACAAGGATCTTTTAGACCGATAATTCATAACAGCCGTGTATAGATTATCAGAAAATATCTTGGCCCAATCAATAATATCGGTGTTTGTGGCAGCATCTATTAGTGGTAGCCATTTAGACGAAAATTTATTGATATCCGACATCCCAAATAGTCTACAAAGCATGGCCGCAGCAAAACAATACGGAGAGGCGAGGGAACCAGTGCTGTACATACCGTTTTTGTCCCTTTTGAGCGGCTCCTCTTTTCTGGACCAATCTTTGGTGGTTTCTGCTAGGTTTGGGTTCTTTGCCGCAAATTTCTAAATGAATTGTGCATTGTAAGTCACCTGCGGTTCAGGAAGATGATACATAAGCTTTAAATCTTGCGCGGCGAATGATCCTATGAGCCCATGTCCCTGAACCTTGAATTGTCTGTTGTTCATCTCTGCATTGTCAAGTATCCACTTGATCATATCCATATATGGTAAAATTTTGGGCCTTGCTTCTATCCGGTGAAGAAATGAACATGCTAGCTCCTCTAAGGACGCCTCGGAAGAGCGTTGTGAGCCCGCGATAGTATCAACCTTCATTACTCTAGGATTTTCCTCTTCAAGCAGCCTGTACATGCTTTCCCATGTAGATATCCCTGCATCTTTGTTGCAAGTTGTGTTTGTATACAAAGGTGCAATCTCCTTCGCCTTTTCCTTCGCGTCAGAGCCTTGAGCTTTATTTTTCTTTCCCATTTGCTCCTGCGTTTGGCTTTGAATCGTCTTAGCTCTTCGTTCCTACAGATTACGAGTGAAATGGAAATGACTGATTAAGAAAGGTGATGGGAGAGTTTTAAATGCAACAGATATATCAAATATGCCACTTTACGTGAAGTAATTCTTTACAAAAGCACGCGTCTTTATTTCACTTAATAATTGACAACTAATTCATTTACTATCATTAAAAGCGCATGATCTTGAGTCAGATTATGGTAAGTGGCTTTTCTTTGAATGGCGTACCCGAAGGATTCGCGATAAGTGATTTATGATTTTCTTACGTAACATCGCAGATCGCACCATCGCAGATTGCACCATCGCAACGATCGCAACATCGCAGGTTGCACCATCGCAGCGATCGCAACATCGCAGGTTGTAGAAGTTTGATGTTTGCCAAATCTTGCCAGTTCATTTCTGCGATATGTGATCTTGCGATCGGTGTTATCGCAGATCGGTAAATCTTGAAGTTTTTTCCTTATGAGTATTACTTCATTACGATGCGATGTAATGCTTAACACGAGGGTCTTGCGCATACTGATATTATAGAGAGATGGAGGTATTTCCTATCTTTTTTGCAACACAGATTTAAAGATATTTCCCTTATCGTAGACTTAGGTTAAACATATTCAAAAGACCTTTCTAGGTTTACGATGGTAACCTTATTTTGAAGAAAGGGAACTCTTGCTTTTTTCTTAAAAATTTAAGTAAGGGTCCCCATTCATTTAGTATTTTGGACAACACTTAAATGAACAAGGGGGGGTGTTGCTGGCTACCACAAGTCCGTATGAACTTGCATATCAGGCCGTACAGTCATTTTCCAACCCAACATCAACCCAAATCGACTTAATGAACGTGGTCCATGAGGAGTCACTTTCGACATCAAACTCGGATTTAATAACGTTTCCCGAACTTGTTCGATCAGATGAGCAAATTCGTGAAATCCTATGCGTCGATGAGTTACCATGGGAAGATCTTCATCACAGATCTTCGTTTTTACCCGAGAGTGATCGTTTCGAAGATGACTTTTCATCAATATTTACAAATGAATATGTTAAGGACGCTCAGAATCCAATGAAACATCCTGATTCCGAGTTAAACTTGGGAAATATTTCTCGAACTATTCCCCTTGACATTTCATAAGCCCTATATTTTTTTGATAACGTTGATATAGGTGCCTCTTGTTCGGTAGATGAAATTCAAACAATATAAGGCCCTATTTCAAGAATTCTACGATGTGTTTGCCTGGTCCTATGAGGAAATGCCAGGAATTGACCCAGCAATCGTAGTTCATGAAATTAAAACCTACCCGGACGCTAAACCCGTTCGACAACGTTTGCGTCAGATTCACCCAAGAAAAGCTGTTACAATTAAAGCAGAAGTTGAAAAATTATAGAAAGCAGGTTTCATTTATCCGATCCCGTTAACGGATTGGGTATCGAATATTGTTCCCGTGAACAAAAAGCAAAGGACAATAAGAATATGTATCGACTATAGGGACATTAATCGAGCATGTCCAAAGGACAATTACCCTACTCCCTATATCGATCAAATTATTGATGATTGTGCCGACAGTGAAATTTTCTCCTTTATGGATGGCTTTTCTGGATACAATCAAATCAATATTCTGCCTACTGATTAACCAAAAACGACATTCATTTGTCCGTGGGGGACATTTGCTTATTGCAAATTACCTTTTGGCCTTAAGAACGCCGACGCAACTTTTCAACGGGCCATGTCTTACGCTTTTCATGATATAAAACACATTTTGAAACCCAATCTCGATGACTTGCCTGCTCATTCATTACATCGAGCTGAACACCTCGTCCATTTACAAGCAATCTTTATGAGGTGTAGGCATTATCGAATTCGGTTGAATCTCCACAAGTGTGTGTTCTGTATTGAAACGGGTCGATTACTGGGATTCATAGTTTCAAAAGCCGGCATTCGTGTTTATCCTTCAAAGGTCGAAGCTATCATCAAATTGCCTCCTCCTTCGAGTCTTCGCCAACTCCAAAGTTTGTAAGGGAAAGCAAACTTTTTACGTCGATTCATCCCTAACTACGCCAAGATCACAAAGGGTTTTACCCGGTTGTTGAAACATAATACTTCATTCTTTTGGGACAAGATAGCTGAGAAATCTTTTGATGCGCTAAAACACGCGTTGACCCATGCACCGCTATTGCATCCTCCCAACTACAACCAGGACTACTTGTATCTCACCGCTTCCTATTCCACCATCGGAATGGTGTTAGTTCAGGAAGATGAATTCGGTATGGAACATGTGATACATTACCTTAGTCGAATGTTAAATCCAACTTAGCTAAAATACTCACATGTGGAGAAATTGGCATTGGCAGCTGTTCAAGCTGTCCAACATTTTCGTCCTTACATTTTACTACGCAAAACTACAGTTATTTCCGATTGCAACCCTATGATCTATATTTTGACCAAGCAATTGCTGGGGGGAAATTACTCCAAATGGATTGTCATCTTGCAGGAGTTCGATTTAGAATTTGAAAATTCTAAGTCAAAGAAATCCTTAGTTTTTGTGGAGTTAATGTGTGACTTCCCGCGTGCTGACACGGAAACTGTGGCAAAGGTGCCCATTGCGGACGAATCCTTGTTTCTAATCAGCACTTTAGATCCGTGGTATGGAGATATCATCGTTTATCTCCAAACCCAATCCTTTCGGCCTGAACTTTCACGATCTGACAGTCGAAAAATCCGATTCCAGTCCCAACAATTCAAAATTATTGGAGATACTCTTTATCGCCTTGGGGCAGACTCTATTTTTTGACATTGTTTGACTCATGAGGAAGCTAAAAGGGTCTTAAATGACTGTCACTCTGGAGCATGTGGCAGTCATATGTCTGGGTATGCCACTGCCCAAAAGATATTGCGCGCTGGCTATTTCTGGCCGTCTATGTTTAAAGATTGTATTATTGCGGTCCAAAAATGCCACAATTGCAAAATTTTTGATCGAAAGATGCGCGCTCCACCTGCTCCTCTTCACCCTATAATTGCCATTTGTCCTTTCACCAAATGGGGTATCGATTTTATTACATGTAACCCTCTCTCGGCCGGGGGGCATGCGTATATTATCCTTGCGGTAGATTATTTTACTAAGTGGGCCGAGGCGATGCCTACATTTAAGGCAGATGGCAAAACAGCTGCAATTTTCATATTCAATCATATAATTACTAGGTTTCGTGTTCCACAAGCGATTATCACTGACCATGGGCGTCATTTTTGAAATGTTATGATGACTGAACTTACAGGCCAGCTTGGCTTACGTCACGACAGTTCAACTCCTTATTATCCACAAGCTAATGGCTTGGTTGAAGCCATCAACAAAGTTCTAGTCATCATGATCTGACGAATCATTGGGATTCATCGCTCGAACTGGCACAACATGTTATTTTCAGCGCTGTGGGCGTACCGAACCTCAGTTAAAACATCAACAGGGTTCACTCCTTTCTAACTAGTTTATGGTTTGGAAGTTGTGTTACCTATTGAGTGTGAAATCCCGTCATTGTGAATGGCCATCGAGTTACTTCCAGCTACTTCCGAAGAGGAAAGACGTTTATTATACTTGGCTCAGCTAGATGAGAATCGCCGCGATGCTGCATTAGCGATCGAATCTCATGCCAAACGTATTAAAGCTCAGTATGATCAAAATGTGAACCCTCGAAATTTTTCGGAAGGAGATCTAGTCCTTCTGTACGATCAAGCAAATGATAAATTAGGCGCTGGAAAATTCGTGCCTATGTGGCATGGTCCCTTTGTTGTCAAGCGAAAGCTAGCGAAAGGGGCCTATGAATTGGTAGACTTTGACGGGGTCTGTTTAGGTAAACCCAGAAATGGTCTTTACCTGAAGAGGTATTATGCTTAAAACGAGTGTGGAGATTTTTTAGTTAGGTTAGTTTTTTTTTCTTCTAGCTAGTGTGCTTTAGATTAAAGTGTGCTTAGCTTAGAGAATGAGTTTTCCGTCGTTATTCCTGCTTATCTTGGTTTTATGTTTGATGTCGCATATGTCGACGCCTCTCCAAACATATATTGGTTTCGCTGATGGGGCTTGTCGTAGTACACGGAATATTTCTTTCGCAGCTTGGGTTATCTATTCGCCCTCTGATGAGTTGGTATCTATGCATGGGGTAAGCCTCGGTCAAACAAAAAACAACATGCAGAGTATAATGCAGTGGTTGAATTATTATCTGAATCTATTTCATTTGGGATTCAGAATTTGATAGTGAGGTTAGATTCTGAACTCGTTGTATTACAGCTTAATAGAGTATACGCCATTAGAAATCCAGTTTTATTAAGATTATTTTTGAGAGTGCGTCTCTTTGAACGTGAATTTGACTATATTGAATATCAGCATATTCCAAGATCTTTAAATACATTAGCAGATGCAATTGCTTCTCAAATGTTAAGTAGACATGTGCAATAATCATACAAGTAAATTTAAAAACATTCCATAACATGTTTAACAAGACAAGATGGTAATAACGATATCATATATATAGGAGTGTGTCAAAATAATACATCGTCCTCGATCATAAGCTGAAAAACACCTTATGATCGGCAAAAATGATAGATACAAAAAGCAAAATGTCATGTGTGACTACAAGAAGCGATCATCCCATCACTGGTGATGATGTCGATACGAAACCACTACACAGGCCACCTTACAAAGGAACCTCCTAGAAGGTCCAGGGACTCCAATCACATAGCGCTGAAGTCGACGAGGGATTTCGTCTATGTTGGTCTCGGGAATGTCCCTTGTCAGGCGCTCTAGATGGCTCTCCAACTCGGCCAAAGTCTCTGCTGATTCGTCCTGTGGGGCTGGAGCCGGTGCAAGTAGTTGTTTTCTCTCGAAAGGTCGGAGAGTGGCTCGTCGCTGTGGGCCCACATCTGCATTTTGAAATTATTACTATCAGTTTTAAGACGATATAAAAATAAAAAAAAAAATTAAAATTTAGAAAATGTTGGAAAATGATTTTATCTGAGTCGTCCCACTGCTCTCCTGGAGGAAGAGCCATGTCTGGGTCTCCACGAAAATCAACCGTAGCATAAGGGAAGTCCTGAATAGAAAAAACCTAGTTCTCCAACCATTGGAAATACTCAGGTTTGAACCGAACGACCTCGGTCCCCTCATCAGGATGACGGGCCATGACTGTGACCCATCGCATCAGTTTGGGCTCTCGAGGAAGCCCAGCTCCAACAGTAAGGTGCTGCGGGATAAGCATAGGAATCCTCTCCAGGCCAAAAGTCACGACTAAAGCCCCATAACCAAAAGTCTTAAGTTTTCCGTTCTTGGCCCTGGTCAATTGGCCCTTCACATTGGCCAACACAGCATCGCACCAGTTGAAGATGGTTCCCTGGAAGAAATCAACTGCCATACGCATCTGGGATTCGGTGGCAATATGTAATGCGGAAGCTCCGCAATGTCTAGTAACAGTGAATACAATCACCAAAAGCTCAGGAGGGGATATGGTATTTATATCTATCCCTTTGTCTCTAGTCTGGAGGTTGCAGTACTCTAACCGGAGGCTATCGACGGACTGGCCACCTACCCTAGTCCTGAACAGAGTCAAGTCAACGCCTATCTTAGGCAAACCAATCAAGAAAAATATATCCGCCGGCTTGATTTTGAGCTGGTGGTCACCGATAAAGAAACACTGGTCCTGAACGCTCCATCTGTCAACCATCCACTGTAAGAAATCCACCTGAGCCCTCATGCCAGGAATGGCCCAGTATTTGTATAAGCCACACGCCCTCAAAGCATCAAGTGAAGGATGATGATTCCATGCGACAACATCCATGTCCTCGTGCTCTTGTTCGCGCCAATCTAGCATGATGTACTACCTTCATCAAGCATAAAGATAAATTAGAAGCTAGAAAATATTTTCATTGGTCCATTTTTTAGGAATTTTGGGTTAAAAACCCTCGCGGTGGGGACCGCACTCTACGTGTTAGACACAGTGCGTGGGACTACACTTTGTCTACATGGAAGGTGCGGACCCCGAGATTTTTCCCAATGGAGAAAACGTCGGGGTCCGCAGGTCCGCAGTGGTGAACCTGGATACCCCGAGCGCGGGTTTTATGCCTAAAATCCCTCCCAAAAAATGAAATGAAGGACTAAAATGAAAAATGAAATGGTTAAAAATGAAGAGGAGGATGACTTGGATTACCTGGAGAAGACGGTGTTCGATTCCGACAGTTGGATTTTCTGCAATCTTCACGGGAAGTTTTCTAAGCAAAAACACTATTTTCTCACCCAAATCACAAACGGTAAAAATGAATGGTAAAAGGCCCTTTTTATAAGTTTTTTGAATAAATAAATTGAAAATTTGTTTATGTTTCACTTTGAAAAGGTATTCTTGCGACATTTTTATCCATTTCAAACAGGTATGAGTAATGTTTGTGTTTTTGTGCAAGATAACGGATTATTCAG